>WYDI02141186.1:0-176255 GCA_009867235.2 Psittacus erithacus | reverse complement strand
CTGAAAGTTAGAAACACAGCGCTGCACCAGCCACTAAGAAGGAGAAAAAAATGACTGCTACTGCTGAACCCATGACATCCCTCCACCTTAACCCAAAGAGCTTCTTCAAAACCAAAGAACTGATTTGTGCACAAGATGTGCTGAGCCTTTGTACCAACACAAACCACAGGTAAGTCAATAACTGACATGCTTCCAGTTTGCCTGTCAGCAAAAGAGCAGAGGCTGGTCCATTCACCTCCTTCTGACACAAGGATAGCTGGCCTGGGCAAAAAATAAACAGGAAAGATGAGATATGAGGTGACACAGATAAAGCTTCACAGATAAAAATCTGATCCTGCTAATATTGGAGCAAACATTTTCAAATGGGAAGGAATTTCTCCTTACTTTTATCTAACATTTATTAATCTTCTAGAAAACTGGACAAGCCCTAATCTCTTATCTATTCACCTGCAAAGTGTATTCCTCAAATACTATGAGCACTGCACCTCTGTAGAGGTGGCAAGCCCATCTTCTAGATATCCACGACTGTTCTGAATGACCCAATACCTCCTCCCTGTAAGGAAGGGTTGGTGGTTTGAACTACAGCAAGGCTATGCTCACCCCTGCCTTCTAGAAGAAGCAGGCAGCACAAGTGCAGAATTGTCCTTGTGCAGCCATACTGCTTCAAGATGCAGCTCAGTCATTCCTTGATTTCAATGAGGAAAAATGCAACAAACAACCTCTGCTGAAATCACCCAAGCTCCTAATAGCAAATTCATCAAATCCCCACCTTACAGAACCAATATGGCAAGGGACAGCTTTCATTAGATAGGAGGAATTCAAGTGGGAACAACAAATTCACAACAATTAGCATAATAAACAAAGGTTGGCAATGTTTCTTTGAGGATTAACAGGCAATTAAGGAAAATGTGTTATGAAAACCTGTAATGCAAGCCCATGCTTCAAAGTGTAGTTTTATGAAGTTTTAATAAAAAGAGTTTGCTTTTATTAACACAGCTTGCTGATAGTGAGATACCTTTCAAAGATGAATAGAAAAATAATCAGTGCTATGAAATGTTTGGTTCAGCATCACTGGACCATTGCATCCCATACGGAGCATGGAAAAGGGCGCAGAACATACTCAAAAGTACAAAAACTACTGGGGTTTGCTCCAAATTCAGAATCACTGGAACTGAGCAACAGACTGCTCTGGTCACGTGCAAGTCCCCACCTGGTACGTATTTACTGGCACACCAAAAATGGGCAAAGTATTCATGTGAAGCTACAGTGTGAATGTCTGGTATGTGAAGACTTTGAGGCCATTTCCTCTTTGGTGATAGTGATGCTAAGCTGTAAATTAATAATCTAGCAATGGAGCATGCAGGCACGTCCAGCCTGCAGTCAGACAGACCAGCCTTTCATCCCACTGATCAAAGGTTTCACAGTGCCACTAGAGTCAGGTAAAACAATAACTGATATCTAATAAAGGATGCTAATGTGCATCCCATGAGAAAAAGTGTAGGCCTGACAAGTGGGTGCAGCTGGAAAGGCAGGAATCTGCACTGGACTCTCATTCATGGTAGCAGAGAATTAAATTACTTAGCAAAGGACATTTTCACTCAAACTCAGAAGTAGTTAAAGAGCATCTAGGGGCCAAATATCTGCTGCTGCAACTAATATTTCTAACTGCTGAGAATATACACCTTCCCTGGCTACTGAAATGGTCATTAAAATGCCAGCACAGTAACTATAGATTAATAATTTATTTTTAAATACTCACTTGGGGTTAGTTCTTCACTGCCATGGACACTTATGCAAGGAAATTGTAACTCAGTAGTGAGAACACTTCCATACATATGGAAATACATATGACAGACAGCGGGGTCAGCATTCATGCTCATTTTTGATTCACTGTGCTTAAAGTGCTTCTGTCCTGAAGTAAATGTTTTAAATCTATCTGCTTTGTTGTGTTGCATGTAACCACAGAAGCAGCAGAAAATGAAAACCTTTGAGAACAAGGAAATGACCAGAGAGGGTTTAAAACAGAGAACAACAAAGCCTTTGTCTCAAAATACTTCTGCTTTGTCTTCAGAATCATCAGAGCATCTGCTTCAAGCTAACAGTTTTTTCTAAAAATGCAAATGGAAGGGAAAATTTATTTAACTTTTAGCTTCTGACATTATTTTAATTAGTTAAATTTTAATTTGCTAGCCAAAGTAAAATCTACAG
The DNA here is from genome assembly GCA_009867235.2 of Psittacus erithacus. Classification (NCBI taxonomy): domain Eukaryota; kingdom Metazoa; phylum Chordata; class Aves; order Psittaciformes; family Psittacidae; genus Psittacus; species Psittacus erithacus. Next base: position 174,047 of record WYDI02141186.1, on the reverse strand, counting down.
CAACCAGACGCAATTACAGTACAATTCACACTGAGCTGTGATTGACTGTGCTGCCAGTAAACAAACCAACTAGCTTAATGGACCAGTTGCAATTAGATTAACAAAGTTTGCTGGAGCCCAACTCATGAGCTGCAATAAACCACAAAGGAAGTAAATGGCAATTCTGGGCCAACTGGTCGCAATTTATTGCTGTCAAGGAGGCTGATGTAAGAAATGCCAATTTACCGGGACTGGGTCAGAAAACTGCCTATATGTAATTACCCATCAATATAATCCACACTGAAGTCCAGGGTCTCATATCTTGCAGCAATTGTCTTCCCATAAATCTCTATTAAATTTCCTGTTTAAAAGAAAATGGAAATTGAAGGGAGTCTTAAAGGCAGATAACTTATTTGCAGAGCTTCTGAGCTGAACAAAGGAAATTCTTGTTTTTTACTAAATTTGCAAATTAGGTGGCTGCACTAATGGCTACTCTCAGCTTCTACCATAGTTCAAGGTGAATTTCCACTTAATTCAGTTTTCCCGAAACACACATCTTTGTTTCACACAAAAAACTCCATTCCAGATTTTTTTAGCAGATCTAGTATTTATACTGAGAATACACTTTCCTCAACTCTTTTGTTAACTAAACCCCACATTCTAACCCCATTCTGTGGTAGAACCTCATGAGGCAACCAAAATTACATCATCTGTACACTAGGCAGGGTCAAGGTCTAACAAAGGACCTCATCATATACACGGCCAAGCTGAATCACTCACAACACTCCCTTGACCACATTAGGTGACAGTTTGGTTCAGTTGCCTGTGTACGGGTACCTTAAACCATTGGAGGCATTCTTTTCTCCCACTGTGGCTTCAAAAAGGAATGGGTCTTTGTAGTTGTGTTGTATCTACCTGCTCCATGCAGGTCACTCATGGTCCAGGACACCTCAAATGGCACTTGACACTTAGTATTACTCTAGAGTTCTTCACTTACTACCCTGGGAGGTCAAACACCCAGCTACCACAAAGAAACTTCCACACAGACACCCTAAAGCACTGCATGAGAATCTGCAGCTGAACTGCCCCTGAAAATCACTGGAAACAAGGGATGAACTTAGATTGAGGAACATTGATGTGAGCTGCAGGATCACTGCACTCTTAAGGGACCAAAATGTTTTGATTGAGCTTAACTTGGGAAACCAGCATTTCAATATTTCTCTAAAGCAGCTTGCAAACACAAAAAGAATAGAAATAGGGAAAAAAAGGTCTTCTATACACCGATTAATTGTGCAGACCAAAACCAGTGACCATCTTCTCACATAACTTTAAAGCCCTATCAACGAAAAGATCTGTATGGCATTACAATACCACCTAATAGCTAATTCTTCTTAAAACTGTTGCTAAATAAGGTCAGATTACTCAGTTTAAACTGATTAGACCCATCCATCTGCTCTGCAGGCAGAACTGGGCTGCCAAATGTACCAAATAAACTGGTCACTGTGTACTACTCACTTCTTTTGCACCCAGTGCTGCAGACTCTCTACCCTTGTGTAAACCCACTTCTGTGTTCAGCATGAGCTTAGACATTAAGTTCCAGAGGTGCCCATTTTAATCTCCAGCAAGACAGACCCCTCATAAGGAGAAAGACGGTATGGAAGCTCAGATAATTAAAGTGGGCTCCAGCTTAAAGAGCAGTCCCTTACCTGGGATGCCAGATGGTGGACTAATTTGGTAAACCGCAGGTGTCTGAGCGGCAGAGAACTGCAAAGAGAAATCTGTAGTTAAATGGCAGTCATTTTCGCAGCAGTCCAACAAGATCTGATTACACATTGCTGAACAGCGTTAGCAACCACATTTCAGAGACTCCAGACTTGATCTCTGAAGCAGAGTCCTGTCCTGGAAAGGGAGTAAAGAGCAAATATCTCCTTCTTACCCCCTCTGCATTCAAAGTATGGCTCACTGCTATTTTAGCATTCTCTTTTGCACCCAAATTGTCCACCCTGGCTTGAGTAAATTCCACAAGATACAGTTTAATACACTATAAAGCTAAGCCATGCTTTATCTGAACTCGAGACCTCCATTTCATCTTACATTATGGCACTATTTTTCTTCCCAGTAGTATAATCTTGAAAGCTATTTCATCATATAAGTGAAATACTTCAGCTAGCCTTTAGCAAGCTTGTTGCAGCATAGCAAAGAAAATGTTTATCTTGGCCCATCTTAATGAAGTAGAATAAATCAGAGGTGTTTTTTGTGAAAGCACTACCTTGACCTCTGAGGGAACAGCAAGGAAAAAGTGGAAATCTGCTATGGGGTACTATTTTTGACTTAGAGTTCAAGAAGGGGCAGAAAGATCGTGCTTCGAAGCAAGCCTCTCAGAAGATAGGGAGCACACAGGGATGCTTTCCAAGTGGAATAAGGTCATCATCAGCCTCACAAAGCAGCTGAGACACATAGATACCTGACCCAGCACATGCTTTGGCTGCATTTTCAAAAAGTAGAGCCCCTTTTCTCCAGTTGACTCTTGACTTACAGATGCTGCTGTTAGCTCAATAAATAGCATAAAACAACTCATTTGCTAAATCAAACCAAAGACACATCTGCATATATTGTTAGGGGTTTTTTTCAGAGCTTTCTTTGAACTCTATTCCCTTTCAAAGCTCAGCCTTTGCCTTCCCTCCTCCTCATGGTCATATAAAAAATGAATGAGTAGCCATAAACTCCCTATAGTGATGGCCACTTCTGAGAAGCGAAGGCGGCAGCATCGCACCATACCCTGGGCTGCAGCCAAAAGCAGCATGAAAGCCAGGGCCACTGGCTGACACAAGTCTTCCGAGCTGCTCAGACTTGTTGCTGCCTGCAGCAGGCTTTTTCGATCTAATGTGGAAGCAAAATTAATTTTTAATACGCATAGCTCCAAGGTCCCAGCCCCAAAACAAAGAGACACATTGTGTTTTATTTAGCTTGGAATGTGCCTCATTAACAGCATCCCCTGGTGATTTTTCATCAACTCTCTAAGCTAGCTGAACCACCCAATGACTCTTCGGCTTTAATGTGCAATTTTCTGAACGCGCTAGGTTTCCTTGCTTGGTACTCAAAGTTAGCACAGAGGTGGGACGTGACTTCCAGACACACCAGGATTTGTCCCAAAACACACAGCCGTGGTTAAGGATTCTGCCCTGCAAGAAACCTTGACACTATTGTTATCAATTGGTCTAATACCACCATATGCCACAACCTCCTGAGACAATGTGCCTTTACACTGAGAGCCAAAGGAAATACTGTTTGATGGGAGGGAGGAAGGGGAGAGGGTAGCAAGCTCTCAAAGTAACTGAGCAGCAGATATGAAATCACAGCTGAGGTCTGAGCTTTCAAAATCTTGCTCATCTTACACATGAACAGCTGTCCTAGACCTGAAGAGATAGAATCATAAAATGGTTTGGGTTGGGAAAGACCTTAAGATCACCTAGTTCCAGCCCACTGTCAGGTATGCCTTACACTAGATCATGTTGCCCAAGGCTCTGGTCCAGCCTGGCCTTGAACACTGCCAAGGATGGGGCATTTACCACTTTCTCTGGGCAATCTGTTCCAGTGCCTCACTACCCTCACAGTAAAGAAATTCTTCCTTATATCTAACCTGAACTTCCCTTGTTTCAGTTTGAATCCATTATCCCTTGCCCTATCACTACAGTACCTGACGAAGAGTCCCTCTCCAGATGTCCTTTCCTGTAACAAGCTGTGCCCATGGGATTTATTCTCGTCTATGGTTACCTGCCAATGCAGACTGTTAGCTGCCACACTGCAGCTTAGAGGGTAACACCAGAAGAAGCCACCATAGTGTCTGCTGACACAATAGGTTCTTCTGAGTGTGTGGCTTAAGTGCAGAGACAGATTAACATGGACCCAGATTTTTGATTCAGAAAGACTTCTTAGGTCACCTTTTTTACCCAGTGCCACTGATGAGTGCCTCAGTGCGCCTGATTTTTTAAGGGACAGAAGAAGCATCCTGACTTCTTGTCCTGACAGTCAGACATACAATAAGCAAGAAAGAATATTTCAACACATTCCCTGAGATACTAGGTCTCAAGTTTGCCTCCAACACCTTGAATTACTTATCATCACTTCATACTCGCTTGATGGTTACCTTGAAAGTAAAGTTTTCTTTCTCCACCTCGGTCAGATTGTTAATCACACGTCCTCTGAAGATGACCTCCACATAGTACAAACCTTCCCAGGGTGAAGACCTAGGTGCAAGAAAATGTGTTACGTTGGGTTATTTTCATACAGATTTGGTTTATGTCTTTTTAAAAAATGCCAGGCCCTTCACAGGGTCTCCATTCTTCTCAGGTACACTGAGGCTTCAGTAGAGCAAAGCAAATTTACACTGTGAGCCCAAACTCTAAAACTACAATTTAAAAGAAATTACAGTTAAGTGCAGAAGGTGATAGGACTGCAGAACTCTATCCAAATTGTACATTAATGCAAAAAAGACAAGCTCATTAGTCATGCTCAGACAATAATTGTTATTCATTAGTATTAAACTAACCCAGGGTTGCCTGGATCTACAGGACATCTTGATCCTGGTTTGTAAACTAATGTTGCATCATTAATGCGCACAGTTTCACAGCACAGCATTCAGCAGAATTAACTCCCAGCCAAATCACAGCAGCAAGAGATAGAAGAGCCCCATTAGGGTCACTTTTACAGCCTCTTGAGGCACTCAATCTTTCAGTCAAAGAACTTCTTTAAAGTTATGACAGGATAGAAAACAGGGAGCTTAGATTGCCCACCTGAAACCAATTGTTTCCTGCTCTTGGACAAGTCGGGACACCAAAAGCTGGCAAAATTCCTGCCAAGACTTTCCTTGGCACTTTGCAGCTAAGAATTAGATGTCTACAAATCACTGATGATCTGAGTGTAGCCTCTCCAAGAAGACTCAGGCTGACTCTCACACTAGGCTGCCTCGTGCTTCATTAAGTTGAAACAAGAATGAATGCAACACATCTTGGGGGGCACCCACAAGAATTCATTCAACTCCCAATCTGCCTGTTCAGACACTGAAAGAAGATGAGGATCCTACAAGACAAGCGATAAGGTCTCACCCCACACTAAAGTTGTGGATCATACCTTGTTCTGCATCTTATAGTGCATAAGTCAAAATACAGAGGGGAGACATCACAGGGCAACCTGGGCAGGTCTGGATTCACCAAGAACACCTCCAGATGGGATGCGCTGGTTGAAGAGACACATTCTATATGGTCAGGTCTTGAGCCTAAACAATCAAAGTCAATCAGAAGAGCTCTGTGAGGACAGGATTAATCACATTTAGTTGCACAACAAGCATTTTTTAATGTGCAACCTAGTCTCTCTTTCAGGTCTCTGAGCATCGCTCCTAATCTTTTCCTTTTTTAAATCACATTTGTGTAATTTCACATTGTTGTGGTTTAACCCCAGCCAGCAACTAAGCCCCACACAGCTGCTCATGCACTCCCTACCCCAGTGGGATGGGAGAGTGAGGATAAAAGTGAGAAAAAATGTGGGTTAAGAATAAAAACAGTTTAATAATTAAAGAGAAATAATAATAATAAATGTGTAAGGAAAAGAGGAAAAAAAGAGAAGAAAATAAAACCCAAGACAGTCAAGTGATGTGAATGAAAACAACTGCTTACCACCAACTGACCAATGCACAGCCAGTCCCCAAGAAGTAGTCCCACTCTGCTGACTTTCCCCACTTTATTTCTAAATGTGATGTCATATGCTATGGAATATCCCTTTAGTCAGATGGATTACCTGTCCCAGCTATGTTTCCTCACAAATTTTTGTGCGCTTCCAACTTACTTGTTGGTAAAGTGATGTGAGGAGCAGAAAAGACCTTAATGCTGTATAGGCACTGCTCAGCAATAACTAAAGCATCTGTGTGTTATCAACACTGTTTTCAGCACAAATCCAAAACATGGCACCATACAAGCTACTGTGCAGAAATTTAACTGTATCCCAGCCAAAACCAGTACACACATAAACCCAAGTTCATCCCACAATGAAGCTGCATGAGGTTTTGCCTCTAATACAGTACTTGGTCTCTTTCACATGCATTCTGCTGCAGAGATTGACAGATATTGGGATTTGGAATTGCCTCAGCCATCTACACTGGAGCATACATGTGCTCACAGATACTTAAACCACCCACAAAATCAGTTGCCACAGTCTTTGCAGTTGCCAGCACCTTGCATAGCTTTGCTGACAGGACCTGGAGTTGGCCTGCGCTGTGTGGTGGACCTGCTTAACCTATTTCTTTAGAGCAAGTTATCCAAAGGATCAAATACTTTGAACCTTCAGAAAGTCAAGCTTTATGTGAACATAAACTAGTAATTCTAACTTTTGTAACATAATCAAATTTAACTAGAAATTAAAAAGACTTACGAACAACACTCCATTTGCACACAATCTTCACTGGTGGTTCCCAGTGCACAGACTCACTTTCAGTGGCATCAGTAGTTTCTCAGCTTGCAGCAAATATTTCTTCATGGTCTCAGGAAAGTTCTTTCCCCTTCTCCCAAGGCCTGGCTGCCTACTGCACCCACCAAAATAAGATAACTCTGCCTAACAGCAAGATGCCAGCTACGACTGTCTCTGCCAGCCATACAGTGCTGTTGGGGAAACATCTCCCTTGAAGACCTGAGCTTCCTTTCTGCTCTCTATTTTATCATCTCTGTGAGAATTCACAATATTCAAATAAGACTGATACCACTCATCATCATTATCAATGACCAAGTACCAGAATTTGAGCATACCGAACATACAGCTGGCTCAGAAACCAACTCCTTTCCCAATTAATCAATATTCATCACTGCAGAAAATCAGATCTAGCTTTGTACAGCCGGTTTTGGGCCCAAATAAGTGTGGCATATCAATTTCTGTGATGTTTACTCAGGTTTCATGTTTTCATTAGTGTTTTTAAAGCTCCAACATCACAGGACCTATGAACAGAGATTTTCTTCAAAGAAAAGGGTAGCAGGGAAGAAATTTTAGCCATATGTCTGCAAAAATAAGTAAAAATCTGTCTTCAGTAGCTTAGAAAGAACTTAAAAGCAAGCAACCATCAGCAATAACTTATGAAGTATTAATTTCAAGCTGATTTCATGTTATAGGTGCCACAGGCAATCTCTCTGTTTCTTAGGGTTTGTCACTCCAACCACAAATGGCAGAATTGAACAGATTCTGCTTGACACGTGCTTCAAAAGAGTTTAAAACTCACCGTCCAGCGTAATAGTAATCCATGTTCCTCCAGCGACACTGCCTTCTTGGGGCTTAACGAGCAATCCCGTGACTGTCACTGCAAAAACAACCCAGCTACTACATTAGGCTGAAGTGTAATGCAAACATCATTCGAGACAGTGTTTTGCCAGCATTCCTCCTGTGATCACACCATTCATCTCATTTCTGCTCAGTTATCCATAGTCATCATTTTGCTCATCCTTCTTTCCCCACCCCTCCCCAGCTGTCTCCCCCATGTAATAGTCCTGCTTCCCTTCAGGGAGGTTTTGATGCCTTCAAGGGGGGCTTTGATGCCTTCAGGACTCGGTGAACCAAGCTACAGCCTGAGCGTCCTGTCCTCCTCAAGAATTAAAACAAAGATGGCAAACCCCATGTTTATTTCTCCAAGAAACATGTTTGCTGACTTCCATACATTGTCCCAAACTTAGAACTGCCCACAGAACGTATCCTTTTCTGACTCCAAGACAGCCTGTCCGGCTCTTTCTTACCAAAGCCCTTACGAACAAATCATAGGCCTGGAAAGGAAATCCTGCTCCATGAAATTAAGTCACATGTAACTTCCTATTTGATGTTTTTCCCAAAGACATCATATTCTTAAGACAATTTAGGATCTATTCTGGGGACTCTCATCTTCTGAAGCTAATAAAGATGAACCAGTGGCTGGTTTGTTGGGCTTTCTTTTTTTTTTACAGCAATGATCAGAATTTTCCAGAAGTCTTTTTTTATAGGGATAACCAATTTCCTGCTTAGCATTTCAGGAAATTTCCAGCTTCGTGTCTGCATGTGAATGCAATCTCACTGAATACAAGTATTGATCACTGAAGCCAAATACTGGGGACACTTGCATCATGAACCCTTAATACCAAGATGCAAACGGTGATATGACTATCATTAAGTGAATGAAAACCAACTTTTAAGGCATGAAATGAGCCCACACAGAACAAGGAAAATTAAGAATGAATCCAGAAATCCCCAGTAGCTATGGAAATAATGCCATGAAAAAACATTGGTAAGGGTGGACAATGTCCAGTATGCTCCAGTCAATACCTCATAGTATTAAAAACATTAAAAAGATGCTTCTCCATGTCTCACAATCACTCTATATTCAACTCAGTGGCACTGAATTTTGCTGGTGTTGTGCGACCAGCATGATTGGAGACAACACATCTCTACCACCCACCTGCAAAGAATATCAGCTCAGCACCCAGAAAAGATGATCTCCAAGAGTTCATCTTGAACTTTGGACGGGAATTTCAGAAGAATCTGGCTTCAGGATCATGACTTGGGGCCTTAGTACCTCCCTGTAATATTAAAACAAATCCCGTCTGTATTTTCTTCGCACTGAAACCCTGTAGGAGCAATGGTCTGTGCTATAGCAGACAACATGGAGCACAATGTCAAATCACAAAGAAAAAACTGATTCACCTCTCACACAGTAAAAAAGAACAATATATGGCAAACCATATTCTTTTTCCTCACACCCAAGAAATCTATACAGAATATATGCCCCTGTGAACAGAACAATTTCCAGCCAAGCCCAGGATGAGCTCTCACCCACTGTTTTAGGAGACTGACTCTAATTAAACACAGGTGAATTGGTGAAGGCAATTACAGAATTTAAAGCTGATGGTGCTAAACTCTCCTAGTTCTGTGTTACTTCATGCAAAAAATTGTCGCATTTATTACAATAAACTTCATGATGCCATGGTCATTCTCCAATTCTGAATCCAAATAACAGGACTTGACTATATTATTAAGCTCTCTAGCCTTGAACAGCTAGCCTCAAACTGGGAATGGCTCCTGCTGGCTTCCCAGGTGTGCCTAGTTATTGTTTAGAACACTACTGGTAGACTTGATCACAACAGTTGTGAACTGCTCTAATAATCTAAGGAAATAAACTTTTGAGTACTTGTAGGCTAGGACATGCCCTGGTCTTGCGTGCTATCATATCCAGACATATCACACATTCCCTTTACAAAGTCTATTCCAGGAACTGTTGCAACATTTAAAAATATAGACCATCAATTTCTATTGCCTTCAACCTGGGTTTTGCACTCATACGAAAAAAAAAAGTCACTGTGTGAGGCACTGTATAATGGAAAAAGGATGAAATTAATGGAAAATGGGAATTGCTCAGTACTGGGCAGCAAAGCATTTGGTGACGATAGAAAAGGACAAAAGCCAAAATAAAGTCGTGTCCACATTTGCTGCACAGCCCAGTAGAAGCAGGTGTGTAGAGCAAAACAACCCATGCTGAAGACCCAACATCCACATGGCAAGAATTTAGGGGTGTTACATACAGCACTAGCTTTAACCTAGTACCAAGGAGTGAACATCCATTAACGGCCAGAGCACTGTTTGGAGCCTGTCTTTGATTTCAACCAGAAGGATTGGCATCTGTTCACTGAGACAGTTCTGTAGTGTGAAACATACCACCTTATCTGAAGATGACAGGACTTGCTTCAAAAGTGCACTCCTGGTCTAAAACAGATGATGCTAAAGTAAATACTGTGCAGCCTCTAAAGCAACTCTCCCTCTCTTAGGAGTGGGGACTTTGCAAGATTAGAGTGAAATCAATGCATCCATAGCAGGTGTTAAAGAAACTAAATCTGCTGGTTGGTCTTCTGGGAAAGGCAAACCTTATAGCAAAGCTGCTATTGTTTTTCACATGCTTCCTCCCCAGTTGCTGTTACCATAAACATGGTTTTAAGATCATTCAAATACTGCACATCATGGCCATGAAAACTTATATAAAAAGCCTCCACAGAGCTACTAGGCAAGAGCAGGGATGCACAGTGGAAGAAGTGTGGGTTAGCACCCTGGGAAAGATACAACAGGACAGTAACAGAGGTGAGTTGGACAGAAGCTTTATTTACCCCATAATTATGGCAAATACACTGTCTCCATGAAGCCAGCTTCCAAGCTTCATAGAATAGTTTGAGTTAGAAGGTCATCTAATCCAACCCCAAGCTTCTATTGCTTCCTGTACCACGAGACCTACTGTAACTCTTTTCCCTATATTTCTTGCACATTTTAACATAACTGTAATTTTTAGGGGTCAGATGGAGCCCTGATGGATGTGAAACTTGCACTTAAAAGCAGGTGCATAAAAGATCATTTAGGTTTACTTTTTCTGGTGTTACCTTATTCAAGTTGATGTTCTTCCATTCCTTCAGAGGCTCCATTATCAGCATACCTGCTTCATCCCTTTGGTGCCAGCCATACCACAGCTTTCAGTCTAAGGTTGCGCTGGGCACTCAGTTAAGGAGGTAACTGAGTCACAGAGTGCAGAAACCCACCAGACTAGTTTCTCAAAAGGCTCAATACCTGTCACAGACAGCTCAGAGACCTCCATTGGGCATGCTTAATTATTAACCTAAGCTACTTGCTGCTATTAACTGTTTTGCTCCAAGTCTTTAATGACCATAGAGAGAGCAACCTGGAATTGTTTTTTCATTCGTATATGACTAGCTTCTCCAAGAGCAGAACACCAAATCCATTTTCTCCTCTTTTTCTGTCACAACACGACAGAAAAACTGATGGAATTGCTTTTTGCTCTGCTGATATCCAATCTAGGAATGGCTTTCACAGCCAATGGATTTCAATGTTTCCTTATATACTCTTAATCCAATTTTTCCATGGCATTCCCAACAGTGTCTGCATTTGGCAAGAATTCTGCCCAAAGGGAGTTCAGACCTCATACCTCATCTTAAGTACCTACATCCCTGCAGGTCATTATACAGTCAGCAGTGGAGAAGAATGCAGTGGACTTAAGTGTTATTGTTCATCCCAAGAGAGCCGTGCACCTTCACTGGCAGCAGAGAGGACCCAACTCAGCCCACACTGGGTGCTGAATAGCTGACCATCATCCTGACTGCCACCTCTGCACACATCTATTTGAAGACCAGATTTTTTTGATGGAGCCACCAAATACTGAGCCCCTGCACTGGTATGGATGCCTTCATGGAAGTTTCCACTGAAATCCAGAGGAAGTTTTCAGACACCACAGCATAACTATAGTTTAATGAGTTACTATGCACCAGTACGTATGCATGCTCTTACTTCATCCCCAGAGGGAGGTGAAACAGGCTTGCTTGTTCTGACAGCCTCAATTCAGAGACACAGAGGCACAAAATCACAGGCAATCAACCTTCAGAGAAGTTCTGGAGCTTTGCCCAGCAGTGGAACCCATTGTGTTTGGTTTATGCTTAAGCCAATGTATCAACCCCAATGTCTCAGCTGCATATAGCCAATGATTACAGGAACTCAATGGAAGTTAACCCTATCCTGCTCAGTAGTCTACACTGTTTACTTATTAGCTGGAACTATACTGGTAACATGGTCAGAAGAAAGAAAACATTTGAAGGAATTCTCAAACAAAAAAGTATTGCCAAAGCAGAAACAGTTAAAAGATGATAAGCTGAACAGAGCAGACAGAGCCAGTACCTGCTAGTACCAGGGTCCACTGACAGCCTCAAACAAAAGCATGGACCAGGTCCAGGGTCCCTCTAAAAAGTCCTCATCGGAGCAAGATAGTGCAGGGCCGAAGGATCAACTACAACATGGGCCAATGACACAGGTAGAAGGCAGAACTACACGTGCGACTGAAAATCAGCATTCAAAAGGAGACTACAGGCCCAAAATTGCAGTTAAATATTACTCCTGGCCCATAGATAGGGTATGAATGGGGTCCCAGGTGAGGCTGATCAAGGTTGTTAAAGCTTATGACTACTCTCAGGACCCTGACATTTCTGCTTCCAACATCACTCAAACTCTGTAAATCATAATGAGCAAAAAAATGAGTATTCATCTCTGTCATTCAGTATACAATTTATGATCCATTACTAAGGAAATGCTTTACACAGGAAAAACTCAACAAAATGTCTGATTTGCAGATCCAAAGGATTTGACTGGGACAAGGGGTTTATTCTTCACATCAAGTCACAGATAAGGTGAGACACTCTATAGAGAACCATCCCCCTGTAGGGGTTGAAACATGAAAAGAAAGAGGGAAGCTGGTGAAGAACACTGACCTTAATAGGCTAAGTTGGATGTCCAAGGCAAGGCTGAGTAACCCGGTCTAGTGGAAGGTGTCCCTGCCTGTAACAAGTGGTTGGAACCAGATGAGCTTTAAGGCCCCTTCCAATCCAAACCATTCTATGATTCTATGAAACTACGAATAGCCAGAAACACAAGACAAAACAGGAAGGAAAGGTCAAGTCACACAGGAGCCTTATATGAAGTGTAAATACTCTTCTACTACAAGCTGGTGATTGTGTTTTGGTATGATTACCCACCAAAGAGGAAAGCAATACAGTCCAATGAATGAGTGAATGTTTGCATGTGCTTGCAAGCAATCTCTTTCCTGCTGAAGGAAAGATCAGCTCAAAAGCATCACCCCAGGCCATCTGGTTTTGTTTGTTTGGTATTAATTATTTGGAGGTTTCAGATTTTAGGAGTGTGAGTAGAAGTAGCGTTATGGACAGGCTCAGCTTCGAGAATCTGAGAAACATTCCGTCATTGCGACCAGACAGGACGCATGGCAGGAGGTGTGAGCAGCAGCATTTCGTCACTAGGTGGAAGTATGGAGCCGCTGAAGACCCGCCGACCACTTGAAACTGCGGAAGGGCGGCCGAGCTGTCGCTGCTTCGACGCAGGTCCAGAGCAGATTTCTCTTAACCCTTTGTGTTTGAAGGAAAAGCCACGGTCAAGCAGGTAGAGCACAGGAGAAGTTGTGGGATCTTTTCCCAGCTCTTTCTCTCACTAACGCATGATTTGTGCCAAACAGCTTCATCTTCTGTAAAAAGGATGTGGAGCTGTTGGAGGAGGACCAGAGGAGGCCATGAAGATGCTCTTAGGGCTGGAGCAGCTCTGCTATGGAGACAGGATGAGAGAGCTGGGCTTGTTCAGCCTGGAGAAGGCTCCTTGAGGGGAGACCTTAGAGCAGCTTCCAGTGCCTAAAGCAGCTACAAGAAACATGGAGAGGAGTTTTTGACAGGAGCCTGTAGGGACAGGACAGGGGGAAATGGCTTTAACCTGACAGAGGGGAGACTGAGATGAGCTCTTAGGCAGAAGTTCTTCCCTGTGAGGGTGGTGAGGCCCTGGCACAGGGTGCCCAGAAATGCTGTGGCTGCTCCATCCCTGACAGTGTTCAAGGCCAGGATGGATGGGGCTTGGAGCAACCTGGTCTAGTGGAAGGTGTCCCTGTTCATGGGCAGGGGGTTCAACTGTATGAGCTTTAAGTTCTCCTCCAACTCAAACCAATCTGAGATTCTGTGATCTTCACGTTATCTGCCTGTAAAATGAGGGCAGCAGCGCACTGACCATGAGCTTTTTCGCAGGGCAGGTGCTCTCACTAAGTTTCTCCAGGACTTGCAGCATTTCTGGGATGGAAAAGCTTTGCAGAAGCCAAGCAAAGACTCCCCTTGCATTCCCCTCCAAGCCTTCTCATTGTGGCCACCTCTCGAGAGGAGCACAGCAGTTGCTGAACACTGCATGGCATCTCCCAGGGGAACAGCTGAGGGGAGGATAATGAGGGATAAGATGAGATTTAGCAATATTGTCTGTGGCTCCCATACTCCCTCCCAGCCTTGCTGGTGCATTCACCACACCACGTCAAGGGCAGCAGCTTTTTCTTGCCTGCTCTTTCCCAAAGTCAGACATCATCAGCAGGGAACAATGTGGGAACGCTGCCTGCATTCACAATGCCTGCACCTACACCTGTAAATAGAGCATAAAACACCCCAGAGGAAAGAAGCCTAATGGGCCAGCAGTATTATGTTTCTCTTGCACATGCCTGTTGATAAACAACTTCACCTCCAGTGCAAGGTGTGCCATACTGGACACATAGTGGGGAAAAACAACATGAACTGCTTGAAATTAGGGGCTCATTCCAAACATGGTTCTTGGAGACAGATCCATGCTTTCCAGCTTGGCATTGTCAGACATTAGTGTTCTCTACCTGTTGCATTTGTCATCTCTCCACGTAGACTGTAAATCTTGTGTGTCCAAGAGGATATAGGTTACCCACTCACATCATAAGCCTCCTGCCAAAATCATATCAGGACTTCTGCAAATACTGAGGATCTAAAGCAAAGCTTCCAGGCTTGGAAAATCTCTGAAGAAGACTTCAGCACTGCCCACTGGGCAGCCTGTGCATCAAACTCTGCGGATACATCTCTGAGTGAAATAAAAGGATCAAGGGCATCTCCATGGAACACAAGCTGCAGACACAATCCCCTCTGTGGTTCTGACCCAGACCAGCTCACATTAGCCCAAACATTTCCCAGGCATGGTTCAGGAGTCAGCATGGCCAGCACCTAGTCCTATTGGGCTGTATGGATGTTGTGACTGAGTTTTTGAGGCTGGTTTTGAGTTTAATGCATGGGCTGCTTGGAGCAGGAAAGGGGCCCTGCAGGGCTCACTTGCTAGTAGACATATAGCCTGGAAGACTTTGCAGGCTAGTATGTCCTGCAAGAGTGCAACCCCTGCGCTGGCCATGCTACTCTGTGCAGAGCTCTTACAGCTGCTCTTTCTTTCTATTAATACTTCACTTCTGTGTATTGACACAAATTTCCTAGCAACCAAGGTCACAAGAGAAGGTGTTAAGAAGCTGGACTGATTAATAATAGATCCTGGGGTTTGATGTCTTTTTTCTTGAGAGGCTTGTTAGACACCAGCAGGCAGGGTGCTGAGCTGGAATACCCAAGGGAACCTAGGGGATTTGGAAGCCCCTCTCTGATTGCATTTCCCTCTTTGAACCCCAGCCTTCCTCATCCTGGCCCTCAGCATCCAGCTGATAAAGCTACCCATGGGAAGGTGATTTGAGATCAGGTGCAGTAATGCTAAGCAGGGATCTGGCCTCTATCAGCCATGCTCAAAGTTGTTCCCTGGGGATCCACAAGGGTTGGGTTTCTTTAGTTGTAATCAGGATAGCGTGGTTTCCATAGACCAGGTAAATACCTGTCAGTGCTGTCAGGTCCCACCATGTAGGGTGGACTGCACCTACTGGCTCCCCACTTTCTGCAGCCCTGAGCATCCTTCAGACGGGACCAACATCTCAGCCTTCAATCTGTGTCCTCGCCAAGCCACTGAATTCATTCCTAGGTTTGCCGGAACAAACTGTGCTGCCCGCTGTGTCCTTTCCACCATGGTCCTGGCCGCAGGAGTCGGGCTGATATAGACTGGCTTGAGATTTTAGGTGCATCTTGTATTGTAAAATACAAGTCCCATCTTTCCTTCTGATTTTCAATGTACTTAAGTCACAAAACACTTATGTCTGGAAGCTCACAAGTGGGGCAAGAAGAACAGCCAACCAGGAGTGGGCAGAGAGATTTCAAATGCGGTGTCTGGTTTTGGCATAGTCAATTCCTCATGGAACACTTTAGCACAAAAATCAGAGTATGAGAAAGCACATACAGCTAGCTCATGAGCATTTCCCAAATCAGGACAAGAGCTCCTGGCAAGGCAGGAATGGCACTCAGATCTCCTTATCATTATTCTGGTGTTTTAGGCATTAGGCTGTAACCTCCCCAGATGAGCTGCCCCCTTGTCTGCCATTATTTACACAAGGTGCAGTGGTGAAGGCAAAGATCTTAACATGAACACTGCATGAGCTGATCTAGGGAAGGTAATAAGAATTTTACAAATGGGAATTGAAAGTCAGCTGAGAAGCTGAAAAAGAGAAAGTATCCTTTGTATTTATCAGGCAGTACCAATATCTTCACATTTCCCCTTATTCCTGCTCTCTAATACCAAAGTTCCTTTAGTGCTTTACACTAAATAAAAGCATTTTGTTTTCTGAAAATCTTAACACTCATATTATTAACATTTTAGATGTTAAAACATTTTATTCCCACTACTTCTACTTACATTTTCAGCCTGAGCTGCCTGACTTCCCAAATTCATCTTTCTGATTTGCAACAGGCTCAACTATTTCCTTTGAGAGGAAAAATGTTGGTGCTTCCAGGAGCCTTTCTGCGTGTCTTTACAGGGTCACTTTTCAGCATGATGAAACTCTGTTGAAGTTGTTACCATAGCTACTCTCATTGCTTTTTAAACAGGCGATGAACTTCTTTAAATACTAAATTTATTGCCAGTGCAGCTGCTTTAATGACAGGTTTGAGGGCTCTTTGGTTTCAAGGTTGAGTGTGTTTCAGCTCGTCTGCCCTGTGGTCGCATGGGTCACGGAAGGGATGCGAGTCACCCAGCTTCCTGCCTGCAGCAGATGCTGGAGCCTGGGGATGCGCAAGGCAATGGGGTAAGGAGAAATCAACATCTTGCAGGGAATTTGTCTGCTGCAGCTTTTGTCTTCTCATCAGCATGTAGAGGATGCTCCCCTGCTCCTGTGGGATCTGCAAAGCACATAGGATGGCCCAGGAAAACAGGTTAAGGCTGGCTTCCAGATAGATCATGGCATAGGAATCCTCCCAAATAAAAAACAGCTAAAAGAGAAAAAACACAACTTCAAATAAAGCACTAAACTGTGCATGTGCGTTGAAAAAACATCCTGGTTATTGAGATCTTTACAGGGGTTTTCCTCTGCTCGGCTTCTCACAGACACCATCTCATTCACACTTCGCATCAAGCAAGGCTCAGTTTCAGTGTGATGGACCACCCCTCCTTCAATCTCTGTGTTACAGGGCTTGTTTATCATGCTGACAATAGTATCCAGGAAAGGCTACAGCTCTTTTGTGTTGGTGCTCTGTAGCCAGACAATACCAGAGAGTGTCTGGCTTAACAAAGCTTTCCTTTTAAAGAGGGGCACAGAAACACAATCCTATATGACTGTGGGAAAAAGATTCCTGCTGCAGACTTTGCAAACTATGTGATAACATCCTTGCAAGAGAACTGCACAGGTTGTACGGCAGACCCCAGAGGCAGCATTGCTGGTTGAAATCAAGAGGTGTTGCTTCGATGGAGGAAATCTCCAAGGGAAGTTCAGGCAGGCACTAGCGCAGACTGAAGCCATGGCATTTGATTAAATAAACAGCTGGTAGTGGATTGGGTTTCTGAATCAAACTGCAACCCAGCACCTACTGAGATTCATCCGTCATTAGTCTTTCATTCGGAAACTTGTTCTTGGCCTGGTCCCCAGTTCTCAGAGGAGTGATTCAGGCAAATACCAACCCTGCCTCTGTGTCCAGAAGTCTCTTTTCTTCTGCCTGTCCCTACCCTTGTGGCAAGGCAAATGCCCACTTGTTTCTCATTTTAATACAGAATTCCTTCTGTTCAATGAGTTTTCATTTTAGAGGCTGCCTCTGCCCATCCCCTCCATCCCTGCTACTCATGTCTAAGCAGGGGGAACAGGTGGGACAGCTGACCCTGGTGAATGAAAGGAGACCACAGTTTCGCTCCCTTCACCCCTTTCTCACAGCCTGCCACTGCTGTCAGTGATCCCTGAGCCCCCAGGGGCTGGGGATTTGGCTGTATTAGTAACATGAAAGAAAAGAGCCTGCAGCAGGCTGCTCCTGGGCTTTGCTTCACCTCCAGGCGAGGAGATGGCTTGCCACTGTATTCCTCAGGGCTGGAATCAAGTGACAGTTGTTTTTGGCTTCTATGTAAGATGTGCCACAGCCCTGATTGATTAAATAAATAAATAAATAAATAAAACAACTGACAATGATTCCAGTTGTGCAGGGAAACATGCTAAGTCAGCCACTTGATAGAAAATAAGATCTTTTTCTGTCAACAGATCTTTGGGGTAGGATTTGGTCTCATTCACACTGTGGGAAGCTCCACAGCCTGTCATCGCATGGCGGGCTCCAGCAGAGCATTGATGGTCTCTCTCAGTCCTAACTCTATTAATCCAAATAGATTAATATCAATCATGCACAACAAACTTCCAGGCATACTCATGTAAGATGGACTCGTGAACATACTGGTTATTGACCTGCACCTTGGCAATATTGCCCTCTAGGGAATAAAAGCCACAAACTCATGGATATCACTTAGATGAGCACTGAACCTATTCCACCACAAGAAAGCAGTGCAGGTACCTAAATAACCTCAAGTCTGCTTTGTATTGCCAACATCAAAAAACAAGTCTCACCATAGGCTTGGTCAACTTCAGTTTTTATGAACACACTGATTGCCTGCCTTAATACCAACAGGTAGAGGCAGTATTTCCATCGCTCTCAGCTATCTCTGGTTGCTGGAAGTCACAGAGCCCCCTACGTCAGCTCAACAACAGCAGTTACACTGTAAGCAAACAGTTTTACACTCCATCCAGCAAGAGCAAAGCCTTTTCCTCAAGTATTTCAGGTGCTTGCACACACAATGAGTTCTGCTTATGTATCGCCATAGCCAGTCCCATAACCATCTTTAGGCAGAAATATAGGTCCCTGAAAGCAGAGAGAAGGATTTAGTCCTACCAGGCTGGGACAATAACATGCATATGTGGATGAGATGCTAAAGATAAAAGACACTTGACTGTCGGCAAACTATCTTGACCATTGGTACAACTACAAGACAAATGAGGTAACTGCATGTTGCTTTTCTCTTTAATTAAGGTGTCAGTGATGTTTCAGGGTTCAGTTCAGACCCCTGATGGATTGGTCACATCTACTATTATTGCTGCTTTGAATCTTAATTTGTTTTCCTACTCACAACAACTTCTTTCACATTTCCGTCTGGTTTTCACCTTATATTCATAGAGTCTTCATAAACTGCCTGAATCCAACAAGAAACCATTTTCTAACAGGGCTTAAAAAAACCCTTCTGTTAAACCACAGCAAGATTTATTTCCCCCCCCAGCTTTTCAGTACTGCCAGAGGTCTGAATAACTGATTATTCACTGAGCTCTAATCAAGATATCCTTGTGCCTGCTGATGCACAGACCCATTGACCTAAACCTAACTACTAAGCAAAAAAGTAGAAAGAGAAGGACAAAAGCACACAGGTGGAATGAGGAAGACTCGATCACAGCCGCTCACTTAAATACATGTGTTAATGTTTTAATTTAGAAGGTGTGCATGGGTTTAAATGCAAACAGAATTTCAGTTCAATCCCCAAAAGCAAGACGATGCCCTTGTTTTAGGGAGGGGGCTCATTCAGCCCAGGCAGATGCTTTTCATACAGTGTTTTCCAGTGCCACTGTGCACATACAGGGGAAAGAGCCATTAATAACAGTGCCAGTGTTCCTGCTGTCAGCCCTTTACCCACCTGTTCCTTTTATAGCCCAAACGTGTCCACCTCTGACCCCACTGCAGGACCAAGGCACTTGCGAGGCTGTACCACCACCTCTTGCTCCCCTGCTCCCCATGGCAGCTGTGTAAACATCAAGGGCAACAGCTGGGGAACAGGGATGATGCTGGGTGTAAGTACAGCAAAGGGCATCAGTGAGGGCTCCAAATCACCACCCTGGTGGTGGGGATTTTGTTTAAGTTGCACAAAGTTTGGCTCTACCCCCATTTGAACCTCATGCCCATAAATCCAGTTCAATTAGCTCTCAGGATGAGTTCTTGCCATAAAGTGCCCTTAGGGACTCCAAGTTGGGGTCTGAGTTAGGGATCTGCTCAGCAGTGCTGCAGTCACAAAGGGTTTCCAAAGAGCCCTGGCCACTTGTTGCTTGCAGCCACAAGGATGGGGAGGGAAGAAAAGGATGAGATAAACTCTTCTCCTGAGTGCTGGATGAAGCCCTGAAATTACCTGGAAATTGCATTAAGGATTTTTCCATCTTATGGCAGTCAGGGGCAGTAAATTCCACATCTTGAGTTCAGGAAGACAAAGATGACCAGGCTGATGCATCCCATGTGTGTGCCTGCTTGTCTGCAGGCTATTTTCCAGAAGTCTGACATGGAATTGGGCCTCAACGAGATCCTCCTAAATCTGCTTAATTGTAAAAACACCAATGGGATAAGATCAAAAGACTACCCTAAGGCATCACTTTTTTCTATCCGGTCTAATTACATGCCAGAACTCAACAATGCTTCTCCAGAATCCTTTTTCCTGTCTTGAAGGCAGATGGAGCTGTCCTGCATGGAAAGTTAACCCTGTAAAAACGAAAGGTGGCAGGAATCCACAGTTCCTATTCTAATGCCAATAAATAAAGATACTCACAAGCTGTCCAACTAGGCAGGTCAGTGGGACAGTAGCTTTCTGGCTTGGCGATAGCTAGAAAAAGCAGTCCTGCTGCTGCATTGAGTCCTTGGCCATGCATCAAGGCATCCTGCTTGGTGCTCCTGACCTTCATCGGAAAAGAGGAGCAAAGAAATGAAGACCACAGCCTTCCCAGAAGTTTTACCTGACCAACCTTTGCTACTGAATGGCCTCAGAAACCTCTATCCCCTCTTCCTAGCTTTCAGAAAGTATCTGAAGATCTAAAAAAGCAGCTCCATAACTGAGACTGGATGTCCTAAAAGGTGGATCTACCTGGAATCCAGGTTCATTTGCTAGCTTTATCCTAGACCTGCAGGGGATCCTGGGTAATTCATTCAAGGTCTTCAGGCCTTCACTTAAGGTCTTCTTGTCTATCAGTAAGGAAAACAGCAGGAATAAGATGACATCTTTGTTCCTCAGACAACAATTTTGTGAAAAGAAGGAAAGTGTCATTAGCCATTTTCCTCTCAATAGTCCAACACCAAAAGCAGATAACCTCTTTGTTGTGTTCTACATCATCATCATCATTATTATTACTATTATTATTATTATCCAGTTCCTTTACCACATCAGTGCTCACAGCTGGACAGCACTATACTGTTTGCATAACTCATTGCCATCTTCGTATATATGAACCTTGATTACACGGGAACTAAATGGTCCAAAAGGCATCATAATGGGGTATCAACCTGATGAAGCAAGGAATAAGAATTCAGATCCCTTAGACTGGGGAATCCTTAATACAGGAAACAAGGAGCACTTGACACGAGTTACTGGTATTGCTGGGGACTTCTGTAGTCTTTATTCTGTTCAAACCCATTCAGTGGAGCCCTACTCAGATGCTTTCAAACCAAACATGTTGCCAAGCAGTACTCAACAGCAGTCAGTTCAGAAAATGTCAAGGTTCAGGAGGCTTTGTTAGGAGATTCACTGAATATTTGGTGCAAACCAGGCTACTTCTTGACCTTTTTCTTGAGATAATTGTCTTCTCCCATGCTTGCTGACCCTTAGTAATGGTACAAGGGACTGCTGGAGTTGAAGCACCGTTTGCTAGAATTGAATGATATCGGCAGTCACTGTATCAGGCTAACTCTGAAGAGGTCAGCAGCCTGATCTTTCCATCAGTTAACCCAGAAAGCACAGTCAAAACCAAGCAGAGGCTTTAAGACTGGGTGTCTTCCAAGGGAAGAAGACTTAATTTCTGCATCCAGGCTGTAAGCATTCCATGTTCAAACAGCCTTTTTCATTCTGGAGTTTATGCCAACTTTCCACCTCCTTTCCCCATCATCTACTCTCGCAGGCAGCGTGCAGGCATGCTCCCCCACCCAAACCCTCTCTTGCTCAATCAGCTGTCACGGGCCCCACATTCCTGCAGGAATCCCAGAATTGGCAGCTCTGGACACATGCTCTTTTCCACCCCCACAAATATGCAAGCAGGTGTGAGGCACCACAACTTTCCTTGTTCCTAGCCACTTCTACCCAGGCAGTGTGAATGAAGGCACAGCCAGAAGGGCAGATGATCTGTTCCCCTCCATCCTCTTTGTATCCCTCTGAGGGATGTACAGAAGCAAAAATCAATCTCTTCACCATCACTGAAACACCAAGAAAAGATGAATCTTATGTGTCTGAATATATAATTTCTCTCTACCTCACTCTAACAGGGACTTCACATCAGTGGTGAAAATGAGGGAAGTCCATGACTCTCGGTGCATCACAGCATGCAGTTAGAAAGGAGTATCCGGAGTGTGTGCTACCTAGGTCAATAATGCTACAGAATACTGTGCAAAATAAGTGGTACCTGTGTTGCACTCACACCAAAAGGACCCTCAGTGAAGGGATTTTAGAAAAAAAAAAGCAACAGTTGCTATTGAAGACCAAGAGAGAAAAAATATCCAAGTTTTTCACTAGTCAAGAAAAAACAGCCACTGCCTGTGGCTTTCATCCAACCAGCCAAGCTATAAGGTGATGATCATTACTACAGGGTTACAAAGGCAAAGAAAATAAAGTGGCAACATAAGATTACCCTGTTCATATCAGCCAGGAATGCCAGAACTACCACAATAAAATGCCAGGATATCCAGGTTTTAGATGTCAATATCAGCTCAGAGAGGGTCAGGATAAGCCCCCTCCCCAGTGTTCTCATCCAGCCTTAAGCAACAGAGATGCTGTCCCCTCCAGACCAGGAGAAAACCAGGTGTGATTCCACTCAGTTTCTCAGCACAGCTGCATCACAGAACATTTTCACTTAGGGTCTAAGCACCTATTTGCTTACCTGCCACAGCAAAAGCTGACATTACTACCGCTTTTTAACTCATGTAGCCTGTACTTGCCTTCCCATGTACATGCATGTACTTGTCTCTTCTGTCTGAACACACTTGTTAAAAAGTCCAATACTTATACACCCTTTCACTGACCAGATTTGCACTGCCAACAGCCTATTACTGAATAAATGTCCTACACTGGGAGGAGAACTCAAGAGAAGAGGTTTTTGGCCATTAAAGAAACAACTAGGTGCAGTCTCAATATAGGTTTATGCTTTTCATTGCTCACAGTTACACTTTTCTCACCTTACACAGAAATTATTCTCTTCTTGGTTAATGTTAAGTGGTTTAACTGCTGCAAAAGGAACAGTTGCCTGTCAAGTTTACAATAATCCATCATATCAATTACTTCATCAGTGATAAACAGCATGGAGCACTGTAGGGGACTGGTTTTATCCACATCCCAATGAAGCTTTAAGTATTGAATAAAAATAAAATAAGTTTGGTGAATGTAGTTTGATCAGTTCATGCCCTATAGGCTATTACCTATTACACAAAAAAACCCCTAAAACTTCAGCACATTCAACTTTTTTCTTTCAAACAAGTGGGATTTTAATAAAAAAATAAATAAAAGAAGATCATCCATTTTGTACTGAAAGATTCTGCTCACAAGCATGTGCAGTGGACCAGGATGTTGGATTTACAGGGACAACCATCTTTCTTTCTGTAAGGAATGGGTTGATACCTTATAGGAAATCCTGGTCAGGCTAATAGAAATACAGGCCATCCAGTGCTAATCTCATGACTGCATGAGACCATGTGGGATCCCTGAGCTAAACTTCTGCTCTTGTCAATGCTATAGGGTGTATCAGTAGCTCTAAATAGAAAACAACCAGGTTTTACAGCTTCCTTGTGGCCACAAAAGAAGTCACAAGCTCAGCTTGTACCCAGCTGCCATCCCTGCACTGCCTGTGAGCATCAGCATGCATCAGTGACACCAAACCCAACTCAGTCTCAGCTTGCTGCCAGGCATCTACCCAGGGTGCTGCAGGACAGAATCAGCCCCTATCAACTAAACTTTTGCAGCTGGATAAACTGGGGCATGAGGATCTCCTCTTCCTGTTATGTCCTCCACCCTTCAACCCCATATTGCTGCCATGCTCAAGATGCATTGTTGTTCCTTTTCCTTCCTTTCCATGGTGACCTTGTACCCATGCTTTCATCAAGCTGATTCAGCCACAAGTTTAGGGGAGAGACAGAGATGCTGTTTCCAGCGCCTCAATGAGATCATCATGCTCTTCCAGCTGTGCTGCCCAGGAGCAAGTTGTCTATGTTGTAACACTAACCCACACAGCTGTTTCAAACTGTTGAATGGAAGGATCATAAAAACACAGATTTATTCGGGTTGGAAGGGATCTTAAAGCTCATCCAGTTCCAACACCCTGCCATGGGCAGGGACACCTTCCACTAGACCAGATTGCTCAAAGCCCCATCCATCCTGGCCTTGAACACTGCAAGGGATGGGGCAGCCACACCTTCTCTGGGCAACCTGTGCCAGGGCCTCAGCACCCTCACATGGAACAATTTCTTAAGATCTCATCTCAATCTCCTCTCTGTCAGGTTAAAGCCATTCCCCCTTGTCCTGTCCCTGCAGGCCCTTGTCAAAAGCCCCTCTCCATGTTTCTTGTAGCCCTTTTAGGCACTGGAAGCTGCTCTAAGGTATCTCTGGAGCCTTCTCTTCTCCAGGCGTTCAGCCCAGCTCTCAGCCTGTCTCCATAGCAGAGCTGCTCCAGCCCTCGGAGCATCCTTGTGTCCTCCTCTGGGCTTTCTCCAACAACTCCACATCCCTCTTGTTCTGCTGTCCCAGAGCTGGATTCAGAACTGCAGGGTGGGGGGGACTCACCAGAGCAGAGTAGAGGGGGAGAATCCCCTCTCTTGACCTTCTGGTCATACTGCTGGTGATGCAGCCCAGGATGCCAAGTGCAAGTGAAAGCCAGTGGCAGGGGCTATGCTGCAAAGACAAGGTGCTCAGATTTGTTCTCCCATTTCTTCTGCCCTGTTTGACCACAGACAGCTTTTGCAGCGGCTCTGAGGCAGAAGGTGATTTGCATGTGCACAGCACCCTCGTCACTCTGGCTCACACAGCGGGGGGCACCCACCTGTTCTGCAAAGCACGCCAACTATGAAGGGTGTTCTGGAGGGGTCACACAGCCCCCTTGCTGTGTGCTGCACCCTTCGAAGCTTGAATTCTGCTTCAAAGAAGCAAATGCACATAGGAAAGCACCCTGAGCACCATCCATGTACTATCACGGGTAAGGAACACTTGGAACACATTTCATTGAATGGCAGGAGCTTTTGGGTGTTTAGGTAATTTATTTGTATTGCTTGGGTTGAAGGGGAAATGCTCCTTCCCAAAATATTACCTTCCACAAACGGATCAAACAGGCATTTCTTCCCTACTATCCCAAATGTCCTGAGCGCAAGAAAAATGTTTAAAGACAAACATATCCTCTTCAAGTTGCACAGTTATCTGTAACTGTGAATTCCATCAAAAAAACCCAAACACGTTACATGCTGTTTTGAAATTAATGTTGTTGTGGACATGGAGCAAGGGGCCAGGGTTGTACGAGGTATGACAGGACCAGTACAGTGCATCTCCCTAAGTGACTTATATCAGGTTTACAGTTTTTTCCCATTTTAGCTTTTTTTTTTTTCCCTTCTTTCTTGTATTTGAATTTGGAAGCATTCTCAATTTCCTCAGAGTTAAAGATGGAAACTGGAAAGTAAACCGGTCACTCTGTTTCTTACCAGACTTCCACAAGACCTGAACCAAATTGCGCTTTAAAAGTATATACTATTTCCCCCAGTATTCTGCCAAAACATCCATGTTTACTGACATTTTATTCTGTAGGGAAAAATGCTTTTGAATTGCACTCAGCTTTTTTAGCAGGGAAACATTTCCATGTTAAAAGCAGAGTGACCATATATCCCTGCACTCACCCAGGATAAAGAAATGAGTAAGATGAGGACACAAACCAGGAAACAGCCCCTGTGGTAAAAGACAGCCTGTAATAAGACTGCCCTAAAGTAAATGAATAAGGACCAGCAATGCTGCTGGGTGCAGGAACTTGATCATCCTTACTGCAGGAGCATGCTCAGCATGGTTTTGGTTGAGGCAAACTCAGCCCACTCTCTCCCATCATTTTCCAAGCACAGCTCAAGAGTTTGCACAGGATAACATACATCCTGACAGGCAGTGAGATGCAGCAACCCTGTTTTGGAGCTTAAAAAGCTTTGATAACACCAGTGTGGGCCCTTTGGCATCAGGGCTATGGAACTGTGCCAATTATATTTAATTTACTAGTTAAGGCACGGAGTAAAGGGCCTGATTTCTTAAGTACTTGCTGTGCCATAAACTCCTCCCAAGAACTTGATCATGTCATCCTGTGCCTCAGTTTCCCGACCATAAACAACATTTTGAAAGCACTGCCCTCTACCAGAGAGGAGTGAGGACCTAAGAGGAACTCTGAAACACCCTATCAATATTATCTTCAGGAAAAGACACTGGACAAAATCCCTCTGTAAACATCCACTCATACAAATGGATTCATTTCCAGCCTCCCAGGGATGCTATTTTTTAAAGAGCTCTGATGGAGAAGAGAAGAAAAGGCAATTATGGTTAATGGGTACTTCTAAAGACACCAGGTTGGGGAGGACCTGGGTTATGATTTGTATTCCTGTCTGTATCAATGTGATCTTTGGAGCTGGTTGGGCTCAGCCTGTTGTCTAACCCTATGCTTGCAAAAGCCCACCTTGTCTTGCCTGACCACCTCTGCTAACCAAATAGCCCCATCAGGATTTCAGACCAGATCCAGCTCCCTGGTCTTCCTGCAGCAGCCATCTAGCCATTCGCATATTAAACTGATGTACCTGCAAGAAATGCCTCTATTCTCTGGAACCTTAGATGGGTTTTTTATGATGGGACCAAGCTGCAGCATTGGAAAAAGGGATAAAATGAAGAAGTGCCCTCCCAGCACGGGACAGCTGAAGCTGTGTCACTCAACATGCTGCTGTCAGCAGGGTGATTGAGGTGGACAGGAGGGACGGGAATAGCCACAGGCTGTAAAGGACACAGGCAGGTGGGAGGACGGGGCGATGGGGTGGGCTGGCTTGAAGGGTAGGAGATACAAAAGGGACTGTGACAGCCTGCCAGGGCAGGGACCATGCAGGGATGGCAGGCAAACATCTTAGGGCAGAGCAAGGCAGGGAGGGAAGATGCGTGTGAAGAGCCAACAGGCAGCTCAATGCCAGGGTGGCAGAAGGCTTTTCCACCCTCAGTGGGATGAGACAGGCACTCTGGAGGAAAGAATTTAGCAACAGACCTAGCAAGGGAGATGAGAGGACACTGATACAAGGTGGTGGAAATAACAGAAAAGCTGAGTAAGGGGAGGGGGGTTTAACATGGTTGTCACTAGGGAGAAGAAAAAAACAGAGAAAGTGGTATAGAGGAGAGTGGGAAAGGGAGAAATGCCCATTTACCCCTACACGCACACACACAGAGGGGCCAGTAGTATAAGCTTCTTGAAGTGCTTTTTTAGACTCAGCTTTTGCTAAGAGACTCTTTGGCACCCCCAGGCTGTTTGCTGGACAGCATTTTTGATCACACGAGCTCCTGCTTCTTTTGGGAAACCTTGAAGGGGAGGAAATGCAGATGCCAGCCCCTCAATGAAGATGCCAGCCTAAATGACAACCCTGGGGTGCTATGAAGCAACAAAAGACCCAAGAGATAAGGATGAAGAGACCAACTGCTTCTTTGCTGAAGGTAATGTCTGAGATTTACTTTTTTTTTTAATGCAATATCTCATGCAGTGTGGGAATTGATTACAATGATGGCCAAACCTAGAGAGCACAAGCAAGAGCACCCAGGGTGACATAACAGGAAGCGTCATAAGGGAATGTAAAGAACTCTGGGCAGGGCAAAAGATGCTGAGGATGGAAAAGGGAAGGGTAATGAGGTCATGTCCTTATGGTCCAAACAGGACCCCAGACTCAGTACCAAGTTCCCAGGGACGAGGCCACACTGCCTGGATATGGCCCATGGCTTTGACTTTGACGCATCCCTTCAAAGAGCATGTGTTCAGGCTTGTTGCTATTGACAGACAAAACTAAGGGGTAAATGTGATTTTCGGGAACACCATCAAAAAAAAAAAAAAAGGGTTTGTTTTGCAAGGGTGGAAGAGTTGGTGTTCAGTGCCCTGCTGGCCAGCTCTCCTAGCTCACAAGGCAAACCCTCAGTGACCTAGGGGAAAAAGGGACTGTTGAGGAGGAACTGCAGAAACTTAGATGGTCAGCATAGGCTGGAGGGCCAGCGTCATCTCCTGGGAAGCTCTACAATCTCAGATGGCCCCCAGGGAGTCTCTTTGACTGCAAAGAGTACCCAGGTATGAATAACACCTTCCATGGGAAGAAGGAACATTCTGGTTTTAATTCTTAAGTTTAAACAAGTGGTCACCAGCAATTTTCCCCATCCTCCAAAGCCAGCCGTTAGACTTTGTCTTCTCCGTGCTGTTTTTTATATATTTATCATTCAAAAATCCTTATTAGACAATTAAATGCTTACTCCATTTCACAGGTGGAAAGCAAGGGTACAGACACTCATAGGTACAAATTTGTCCTCATTACCCTTATACTCAAGTAAGTGAAGAGCGCAGTCAACTCTGGCTCTTTCTGGAGTAAACAGAGGGTGATGGTCCCTACTTGACATACTCCTGTGTCCTCTATATAGGTCTTTGGTGGCTGTTCCTTGTATTTCCAACCTGCTACAGTACTGGTTATTTTAATTGGGAATGCATGACTGAAGCTGTCAGGAGGCCAGGATTGATTTACCCTCCTCCTGGCTCACTGCATCTGTCCAGCACCCTGCACTTGGACTACAAGTCAAGGAACCAACCAAAAAAGAAACTGGAGGAAAACGCCACTCTGCTCTTCCCCAAGGCTGTGTCCTTCGCACCCACTTCCAGACCATACCATGGGAAAGCTCCAGGCTGGGGAAGTGTTCATGACACAAGGTGATCTAAAAATCCCCAGTTAAATAGTGTTAGATGCAAAAAGAATTAAAGGGAGATTCCCCACCTTTTCAAGACAGTAGCAAAAGTCCTACCAGCTTCTCAAGGGACAGTTATTCTAAATTACCTATTGCCTAACTTCACTTGCGCTCAAGATGTAGGAAAAGGAAAGCTGAGGGACAAGGGTGGTCAAGCTGAGCCTGTATGAGCACTTGCTGGATCTTTGTCCCAGACAAAGTATTTCACCTCCATGCCTCAGTTTCCCCACCCATCATCTGGGAATACTGGTGAGCAGGCTTTGCTCAAGGGCAGTTATTTTGCTCTGGTACAAAGGCTCAGACTGGATAAATAAAATAGGATGTAGATAAATCAGAGCCAATATGTCAGTTTAAAAGCACCATATATTAGACCAGATAAAGCATAAAATATAACTTAAAGAGCCATAATGTGAACATCTTTTTATACTGAGTTGAGAAAGTGGTAGAAAATCAAGCAAGGAGACTAACAGGATAGACAGACACATTGCCAGGACTGCTGGTGAGTCTGACACTGCATTTCCAGATAACCTTGGGCAACTCACTTATTTTCTCCAGCTTTGTACTCTGCTTAGTGCCTCCCTTTCACAAGACATTAAATATTGGCACTAGAACTGGATGTTTCAGAGGTGCTTATTGAGGCCATATTGCCACTGACTGCAGGCAGAGAGCCCATTACCGTCGTTTATGGAGCAAACTCAATGAACTCTGAGACACCCTCATGAAGCCCAGGCGTACAAAGCACCTCCAAACCCCAAGTGCCTAAATATAGTCTCTGGCTAGACATAAGCAATGCTTTGCAGACAAATGTAAACTTGCTTTGCTGAGTTTTAAGCTTCCTGGAAGCTGTGGTTAGGACAGTGTTTAGATGAAACTAATTAGCCCTGCTGCACAAATATACTCTCAGACAGCTAATTTGGCTCCCAAGGCTAAAATGTTAACCTAAGTGACTTGCCCCCAATCACACAGCAAATTTGCAAGAGAGGTGAGAAAAGGCTCTACATGAGTTTTTACTTCATGCAAGGTGCCTTTTGATGTAGGTGAAGTGGTAAATTTCAACTGTCCAAAGGTTTGGGATCAAATTCTTCCTGCAGAGGACTGAGTATTCAGAAAGATTAGAGAAACTGCAGCACCTTTTAGATCCCAGGTTAAGGATCTTTTCCCTTCCTTTTAAGTCAATGGGATGATTTTTAGTTACCCATTCCCTTCTCTGCACTGCTGTCAGATCAATGCACCTCACTATGCATGTGCATGTAGACTGGCAAATGAAAGGCTAAGCATCCTTCCAGTAACAACTGCTCCTTGGAAAGCATTCATCTTGCAATCAAGGGTGGAAAAAGAAACTTGACAAAGAGCCCAGATGAGTGACTGCCTGAATACCAGGCATATTAGAGAGCCTGTTTCGGGAGTATCACCTTCCTTCTTGTCTTCAGTGGCAAACCATCCCAAAGGCAGTGACCTTTGGAGGACAACTGCTCCATTCTTTCCTCCTCTTCCTCATGCCAGGCAGGGACAGATGTGGCTCTGGATATGCCTGAGGTGGTTGGGTTACTCTCAGCGGCTCAAAAAGGCATGATCTGTTGGCTTAGTTAGCATATGTGCTGTTCACAATGAATATAATATTCTATGCAATCAGAAGGAAAGATACTGGCTCTAAATAGGGGCATTTATATCCTATCGGCTTCCTTTACTGCACACTTTTATTGTCACTCTTGTCAATCTTTCATGCTCAAGTATGTACTCCTTTCAGCTCCTTAACTTTTAGTAACTTAGCTGTAAATTCCCAATCCACATTTCTACATTCTACCTGTTTCCTAAACCTTGGAACAATTGGATCTGGAAAAGCAGCCTAGTGAGCCTTTACTGCAACAGCCTCAGTTCATTCAAGTCATCAGATTTAATAGAAAGCTTGTTCAAGTTCAATTTTAGCATCACCAATAAATTTCCATTTATATATAAGAGTTTAAAATCACAGTCCACAAATTGTACCAGAATAATATCGATAAATAAGGAATATTTGCCTACATACATGATCAAGGATCTTCCAAGTGACTAAGCCTATTCCATCACTGATCACTCTGAACCCACTGTCTGGTCCCAGAATTTGTATGATATTCTGATATAGGCCTATAAGAATATAAAGAAAAAATAAAGAAATTTAAAAATTAAAGAAATTTAAGAACAGTAAGTAGCTATAAATAACCTATACAATTTGTTGAAGGATAATGCATTTTCCATATATATTAAACAAGTCTAGAAATGCATCTATGCAAAATTTCTTTGCTGTAGAATTCTTTAGCTTATTTCAGGAAAAAGCAACAAGGAAAATCTTCAGAAAGTACTAATCTTGGATAAGGGCTGTTAGTTTTACTATAAGGGCACAGGAGTTTAGAAGGCTTAGCAGAAGTCAGGAACCAGAATGAAAGGTTTGCTAAAGAGGGCTGCTGCTCATATCTGAATAACAATTATACTCCCTTATCTTTAATTCTTTTTAATACCCCCACCTTTAGGCAGATATTTTAAACCCATGAATTTTGTTGATGCAGTTATTTCCTTCCCTATTTTCTAGGCAGCAAATTTCCATTTTTCCTGTTGGAGGAATGGGATTCCTGTCTCCTGCCCTCATACTTCCCTAGGTTAAGCTTCTGGCCTCCCACTGCCAGTCCATCGTGGTGTGTATCCCTGTCAAAGCTGCCAAAAGCCCAGTCCCAGTGAGGCTGGATATAATTCTCTGTGTCCAATGCCTAATGAGGTGAATCTGCCCTCCTTGAGGTCCTGTCATGCTCAGCAGCCATGTGTCTGAAGGTACAGTAAAGTACTTGATAGCAAAAGGGGTGGGAATTCTGGAGACCTGGTGCTGGTCCCATTTGTCCACTTCCCTCTTCTGAGCTTCAGTTTCCCTGCCTGACACCCACAAGTTTGTACTAAAAAACTTTGGTGCAACTGGAATAAGAAGCAAGGAATCTGGGGTCAAAACTTGTGTGGCAGCCCTAAACTGAATTTCATTGACAAAGCTACCCCTTTTCCTTAGCGAAGAAAATCTCTTGCAATAATACATGGCTGCTGCAGAAGTCTTGTTCATGGCCTTAAATGTAGCATGGAGATGAAACAGGGTTGGTCCTATCTACCTGATTGAGTGCTTATGATCATGAGTAACAAAAATCACACAGACCCACATGAGGGCTAACTGGGAAGAGAAGAAACATATATATTTATTCATGATTGTTGATAATGCATGTAAACAGATTTCTGCATTCAAAAGTGTGGGAACCCACATGGCTGTGCTGAAATGCATGGGAGTTTTATCCTGATGTCAGCAAGACTCAGCTTCCTCACCACTACTGAGACAAAAGCCTTGGAGTAACTGGGTAGTAAACATTACCTTGAGGTCTCAAATCAAATCTCAAATCAAAATGTAGCAAAAGCTCCTATGATATAGGTCTGACTCACATTTAAAGAAAAATGCTGGGGATCTTTTTAACACCTGTGTTGCACTTGCAGTAAAAATCTCTGTGTAATCCAAATGGAGACGCCACTTCTAATCCTATGGACTTTTAAACAATATCCTCTACTGGGTCACTGCATGATTCATCCTTCTCTAAAATTTGCATTCATTTGTTATCAGTTACTGACATTAATGAAGCAATGACTGAGAGCGTGAAACTCCCTGCCATAAATTGTTCTAGAAATGACAAAGGTGTTTATCTTGCTTTAAAACAAACAAGCAACTTCCCCCAAAGGCCACTCATCTCTTCACCGCAGTCAGTATGTCTTTGTATATGAGCCAAATTACTTAAAGCTGCATGTATAATATCAGAATCACAAAGCTTTTATGTGAAAACAAATTTGAGCCATTCCTAGAATCATCAGCCTCTAAATCCATGGACAAGAAAAGCTACTACTGTTGTATGAGCTATGAGTTTATATTTGTAATTACCACAGGTTTTCCTACTTCTGCCTGCAGAAATCTGCTGGACTGCTGTTACTTGAAGGAATGCAGCTATTACCTGTCCCAGGATGTCAAGTGTAGTGATAGCTGAGGCTTGAAACACTGCTTAAGCAAAATGCCAGCAAAATCATTTCTATTACAAATATCTATAACAACTCTGATTGCTTTTCCACTGCCAGCAGATACAGGAAGGTCCAAGCTGAGGCTCAGAAGTATGGCTCTCTCTTCTGCTGTGAGCTCTTGATGCACCACAGGCTAGCCCTGTATGTCTACTGACATATACAGAGCATATGAATTCCTTTCCTTTTCCTGCCATACCCAGAAACTGTTTAGTACTTCAAGTTTGGCTTTTAGTAAAGCATGGGGAATTGACCCATTCAACTCGGAGTGTTACAATGAGCCATGTCACAGGACAGACGTTCACCCTAAACCCTTTTGTAGACATACATCATATAATGACGATTTACAGAGTAGCTGACTAGGAGAAAAAGTAGAGGCAATAAAAACAAGGTGTTTGCATGTGAGATATGAAAAAATGAGTAATGTCAGATATTGGGGGAAGTTACAAGAGAGACATTTTCTGAAGTAGCATCATGCAGGGGAACACCTCTGCCACAGGGAAGGATTGAGAATCCTGTAAGCATGGAGAGAGACTCTGACCCAACTTCCTGAACACACACTAAAATGCCTGGAGAGTGACAGCAAAGCTGGGGAGAGGCCTCTGCGCTCCAAGGAGACCTGAAGCCTCTGAGGAGTGTGTGTGGTGCTGTCCTGAGGTCTGGAGTCCATGCCTGGCCAGCAACTAGGGTCTTTCTTTAAAGAGGCTTTGTGTTTTCTTGAAAGCTTGTGGTATTCCTACCTTGATTTTAGTGCTTTCCA
Source organism: Psittacus erithacus (assembly GCA_009867235.2). Lineage (NCBI taxonomy): Eukaryota > Metazoa > Chordata > Aves > Psittaciformes > Psittacidae > Psittacus > Psittacus erithacus. The sequence continues at coordinate 140,503 of WYDI02141186.1, read as the reverse complement.
CTGACTGAGGTAATTCCTTAGTCTTTTGGCTCTTTTGGAAGAGAAGACATGGGAGAAAAGCTTATTTTCTTTTCCTGCTCTGTATACTTTTGTGGACTGGTTACAACTCACTAGCCTAAGTGATTACCTCCCTTTTCCTATCCTCAGACATGCTTTCACTTCAAAGTAAATCATCTTTGTGAATCTGGTACATGAACAGATTGATTCCAATGAGCTGTTTCCCAAGCATGGCCATAACTCTCCTTGAGTGTGACCAGCATTCTCTAGCATACCTGCCCCACCAAGGATGACAGTGTGCAACAGCCCCAGATTGAGAGCTTAGATTACAAATGGGCACCAGGGTACCTTTCAATTCACTTCTGCTGGTCATTTATATCATCAAATACAGAAACCTCTACATACGTTCTGGCCTTTGTGTCATGGACTCTCAAAGGTGCATCAGGACATGACACAAGTTGGAACACAGGGAATTCCAATTAGAAACCAGCAAACAGATTTTTCATCATGAGGGTGGACAAACTCTGTGTCAGAGACCCAAAGAGGCCAAGGCATGTCCATCTTTGGAGAGATTCAAACTCAGCTAGACATGGTGCTGAGAAGCCTGACTTAAGCTGGCCCTGATTTGAGACAGGAAATGCACCAAAGGCCTCCAGATATCCCTTCTGATCTAAATGACTGAAACTGTACAGATTTCAAGATTGTTTCTAAAGAACCAGAGGCCAGGCTCCAGTCCAGCTGCCATCTGGTTTTGAATGCATTTCCTACCTGGCTCTCTCGGGCAGGCACTATCTCCCTGTATCAGCAGTTCCATTTCTCAGACAGGTCAAGGCTCTGTCTCGATACCAATAATAATAATAATAATAATAAAGTGAGAGGAGAGGAAAGAACATTACCTATCAGCTCTCACTCATGTGACTTGTTTTTTTACAGCAAACTCCAGTTTTTCATGATTTGGGGGCTATAAAATCAAGTCCGAGATACGAGTTTCCAGCTTTCAGCATTGTGCAATGGCCCACGAAGGAATGCTTTCAAATGGGCACTGGAAAATCTGGACCATTTGAAATATACCTCCAAAACATCCCAAACTAATCAAGAGCACCAATGAAATTACAGGGGTTTGTGCTGCCACTGCTTTTTCAAGGAGGAAGCCATCTGAGGAGCAACACTACCTCTTCAGGAGTGGAGGATGGACAGTTGTCCTGCTGCCCAGAGGTCACAATCCAGACTTCTCTTATGAGATGACATGCTTCTTTATATCCCCATATGGATTAGGCTGCTATGGAATGTAAGGAAGTGTGTGGTTTCAGGGAGACATCGCCAGTGTCCTCAGCTTTCATCTACTGCAAGGAGTCAAATGTTTTTCTGCAACCACATTTATTTGAATCTGAGTTTGTCAAATATAGTCAGGCAGCTTATATTCACTCTACAGTGCCCTCAGTGACTGCAGAAAGCACACAGGGATCTGCAAATCTGAAAAAGTGGTAAACTCCTAAATCCATGCGAATTTGGTAACAAAGATATATTTTGCACATCTTTCTCTGGAAAAATCGCTCCTATGACCATAAGTTTCAGCTAAACAAAGTAATATTTACACAATATAAATACTATTTACACTATGCAAAATCGTATTTTATCTTGAAAGTGCTTTTTAAGGGCATTCTGAATCCTTGAAAACCTCAATAGCTCTCATCTATTCTCAACTGCTGGAAAACACTTGGGATCTAGTGACATACAGAAAGAGCTAAACAACCCTGGGTAGGAGTGACTCGCAAGGAGCAAGACTCAGTGTGATCTAGACCTTACATCAGTTGCAAAACTCTCCTCTTTACTCCCAGTGACTCATAACAAGATCTTCTTTAAGAGGATTAAAATGAATGCCACAGATACAGAAATTGCTGTAGTGGATTGCTTAAGTTTAATTCAATACACTGTCTCAGTACAGTAATAGAGCAGTCTGCAGAAAGCTGCCTTCTATTTTTGTGACACTATGGAGCAAAGCAAGCACACAGCCTTTTCAAAAACAATGGGCTTTTTTCCCCTAAATCTTTATTATTAAAACTCAGAATAGTCTTGCCATACACACAAATATCCCTTCTTCTGCTTAATTCTTCGTTCTAATAACACTGTGTAGCAATGAGTTCAGGATATTGTTTTGCAAACTGCAAGATTGTGGAGCAGTTGCCTTTCACCCGTGTTAACACAGCCTGGATGTATCCTGGATATCTTCAGGGTATCCTGAATATCCCGTTCCACAAAGCTGAAGAGCTCAAACCATTACCTTCTTCCAATATAGACCAAATAGTCAAAGCTTTAGTCAGTTTTCAATCGGTCTTATTTAAAGAAAGCATTTAGGAAATCTTTTGAAGCTATGCAGTGATGGGGACTGTTGTTAGTGTTCTAGCCTATAACACTACATGTATATATATAGTGTTATAAGTAACACCATAGATATACTATATACACACTGTATATAACACTATATATATTTATATAATGTTATAGGTATTGAAGGGTTTTCAGACCCTCATTTCCCTAGGAAATTGTAAGAATTCCACCCACAATAGTCTCAAAAAAACTGATCTAGTTAGTTTAAGGACATGTTTATGCTACAGTGATTAATGTTCAAACTTAATTTTAACCTGGCTATGAAAGGCACTGCTAGCAGATAGACCTCATAATTATGAATATTTTTACCCATGTATTTGTCCAGTCTTCAGGCCAGTTGTGTAATTCAGGCTGGCCAGACTCTGCTGTAGGCAATACTGGAGCCAACTAGCTGTTATCACTGTAGCACATATTACTTGGCCTCATACTCCAAAGAGGCTTTGGCACCTGGAAGTCCAAGTTTCACTGTCTGCACCACTATTAGTTTACTCAATAGTGCCAGGGCCTCTGTTCTTGCCCTCAAATGGGCAAAAAATGACTATTCAGCTCTCCCATCTTCATCAATACATGGTCATCTCCAAACTCCCTGCTAGGAATGGTTCTCCACCTGCCCTAATTCCCAAGCTGAGCTTGGGATATGTTAGGGTCAAAACAGCTACTGTGCAAAACACAGCACAAACCACTGAGTTCCTGTGCTTGTATCTCAGCGCTATGTAACATACCAATATAGACCTTGAAACCATGACATTTATGTTCCTCAGTCACCAAGATGCCTTGCAAAATTTCGGTCTGAATCAAAACCAAAGCTTCTGCATCTGACCCAAACAGTGTGGTCTCCTAAATGCAATTCAGAAAGGTGCTTCTCAAACATTATTTCTTCCTGTCCTTCTACAGATTTAACTCTTAGGTTCTGAAAAACTAATTCTGAACAGAAACAGAGAAGAGGAAAATGATCGTTTTTTCTTTAATCATAACAACTACACCAGATAAAAGGGGACCCAATGGAAAGAGCAGGAAGAGATTTGAATCCTGACCTCTGTTCTCTCCCTCGCTTTGCTGATGAACCCATTGCCCGTGTCTCAGACACAACATTTCCTTTTTGCAACTGGTGGTCTTTTCATCTCTAACACGTTGAAGACGTAGCCTGTGGAGATCTGGACTTTATTTAGTTGTCTAAAAAAATCTTCCTAGTAACTTTGGAGACACCCTAAGAATAGTTCACTGCCTTCTAGATATGTCTTTTTCAGGTATGTTGTATGCCACACCTGCATGTCACATAGAACCAACTAGATTGGAAAAGACCTTTAAGATCATCAAGTCCAACCTTTACCCAAGGACTACCAAGTCCACCACTAAACCATGTCACTAAGGGCCTCATCTACATGTTTTTTGAACAATTCCAGGGATGGTGATTCCACCACTTCCCTGTGGCTCCTCAGATGGTGCCAGCATCTTACGTGTTGGCAAATGAAGACAACCATTCTGCCTGGTCAGAACCTGTCCCTACTCTTGACAGACTGTATAAATCTGGGGTTTAAATCTGGAGTAGAATCCCACCCCTTCTTTACTTTCTGCAGCTGTCTCCAGTTGGCAAATGCCTGTTCCACTGAAGCTTGCAATGTGTTAACTTTTGCCACACAGCATGGGCCAGGATTAAGTTATGAGCACACACTTGCAAGGACACATGAGAAGAGATAATGCAGACTACTCATGCAGACATGGGGCTAAGGAAAACTTATAGCCTTTCTGGGGGTCAAGGCCACTGTTTTAACTCTGTTCCTCTCTCCAATCTCTGATTGGACTGAAGGTAAAATGATAGCGCAGTTTAAGGACAGGTCTAACTCTTCCTTATTTCCATCAACTTTGCAACAGTCGAGTCCTGATGGGTGAGTGAATGTAGTGAATGTTGTAGCTGAGAACTTGCCTGAGCCGTTCTTTTCTCAGCAAGGCAGATGTGTCCATAGGGAATACAGGGTTTGTGTTGCTGATGTTTTCCTTGCTCATGAATAGCCCTCACATAGCAAAGAGAAAATATGAAGCAACCAGATGATTCCTGAGTTTAATATTCCTCCCAGTGCTGCACACTGAGAGGACAAAGGGAAAAAAAAATTAAGAGGAAAAAAACATTTTCCAGAGAAAGCTGTATCAGGGCCTGAAAAACCACATGCACATGGAAAGGGGCCTCTGCACAGGCTTGGAAAAATGCTGCTTTTGTCCTGTTTGGAGGCTGCCCTGTGCCTCTCTGCTCATGGTCTCCAGCAGCTGTCTTCTCAATGGGGTTCCCAGGTACAGCTGGAGGGCCTGAGTGGCTCTGAGCAGTGATTCCTGACTGACAACTGGCAGGTGACTTCTCTTCAATTGACAAAGGAGACGTCTTTCCTCCCTTCCTCCCACCTGTTTTTCCTTTTTGTATTGTTTAAATATTAAAAAAAAATCAAAAAAAAAAAAGAAAAAAGAAAATAAGGAGAGAGAAAGCAGCCGGAAGTAAAGAGCTGTATAGAGATAAATCCTTAGACACATGGTGCTGTGGCTTAGGATGGGCAAATGCCAGTCCTTCAAGCTCCAGCAAACTTTCCTCATTACCCATGTCCTGGCTTGGGAGCTGGGACAAGATTCCAAAAAAAACCCCAGACTATGAAACATCTTGACAGGGACCCAGAATTTGTCTCTTGAGGCTTCTCCCCATGCTTAAATAGTGCTGACTTATGAATTAGTAAGAAATTCACCTTAGTCCCCAGTTACCACTTAGAAACCAGAGCAACATATAGACCTGATGCATGGACCAGTTCTTAGCCAAAATGAGTGTAACCAGAAATCATCTAAGATGAAAAGTGGTGAGGTATCGTCAGCTGGTGTCCTAAGTGCTGCATCATAGAATCATAGAACAGTTAGGGTTGGAAAGGTCCTTAACATCATCCAGTTCCAACCCCCCTGACATGGGCAGAGTGCCTCAGATTAGACTATGTCATCCATGACAACCTGGCCTTGAACACTGCCAGGGATGGAGCATTCACCACTTCTTTGGGCAAGCTGTTCCAGTACCTCACCACAGTAAAGAACTTCTTCCTTATATCTAACCTGGACTTCCTCTGTTTTAGTTTGAACCCATTACCTCTTGTCCTGTCGCTATAGTCCCTGATGATCATCCTTCTTTCCCTTTGAGCAGTGCTTCTGTCTAATCTATCTAATTCCCCTTGCAGGCAAGGCGCAGTGAAGCCAATCCAGTTGCATGGTCAGGAGCTATGCTCTGCTCTGGCTGGTCAAACGGAACCAAGCCCGTCTTCCCTGGAGGTTTGGTCCCCTTCAACCAGCTATAGCAGTGTTGAAAACATCGAGCCGGGAAGGTGTGCTGCTTCCACCTCAGCTTGACCTTACCAGCCCCTCCTCCTGGATGGATCTGCTCCCCCTCCAAATATCTCCAGAGGTGCATCTGGGGATGAGCCGCCTGGGATAAGTTTTTGGGTTTAAAATCATCACTGCAAGGGTCTTGCCTCTGTAAGGACGCACACATGTACCTGCTCCAGCATTAACACAGGCCCAAATTATCACTTACAAGACTTCCTGGCTCTGCAATATTTAGCAGATTTCTAAGTCAGCATGGATCTGCATGGTCATAACATGTATCTCCCTTTCCTACCAAGCATGTATCCATAAATCCCCTTCTGCTGAGCTTTGCCAATGCAAGTAATTTGCATTTAAAATTAAAAATATGTATATCATAAAGAACAAGGGTGACATATCCTTGAAAACACACTATATGCATTTGTCTTTTCTCATTTATTTACTGCAAAAAGGAGCTGTAAACAGCCATAGTCCACAAGGTAAAGTTTTGTGACCCACAGGAAACAATACATCAGTTATCCCATAGCCGCTTAGCTGCAACACACACACACCACCTCACATCTTCCTGCAAGGTATTTTCTGAGTCTTCCCATCCACATGACACTGCAGCAAATGAAGAAAACAACAAAATAACTTAAAAATTGCTTTGCTGACTTCTTCTCTGAGCCAGGCAATGGATTTAGATATCAAACTTCAGATATCCAACTCTGAAAGTTGTTCCCTGCCTTCACCCCACCAAAAACTAAATGCAAAGTTATGACTAAATAAATAACCAAATGTATATCAACATAAGTTGGTAAATGGAGAGGAGAGAGCATAGATGCAGTCTGCATGGAATAAGGATCGGCAGCAGTCTGCATGGAATAAGGATCGGCAGCAGTCTGTCCCAAGCAGCTTGGGTCTCTGCTACAGGACAGCAATGCTCCATGGAGTGCCACATCTTCCCAGTCCCTGCATTTTCCCCATGGGGATGCATTGGAGGACAACTTCATTTCTGCCAGATCTCCATAGCCAATGTCCTTTAGAAGATCCAGACACACAGGGGTGACAGTACACGGTGGGGCAGTCTGGCCAGAATCACATATGCATGATAGACTGAGCAAAGGACCATAGCTTTTTGGTTCCCGTCACATGTTGTGGGGGGTTTCTGAGAGGCAAGCAGGAGTACACACATTGTATGGGTCTGCTGACACTACTGAATATGAAAGGGTTAGTAAATTTAGGTCAAAAGGCAAATTGTTACAAGATACCCAAGTTTTCCTCCCATGCCAGATACACAATTCATCATGAACAAGGACTGTGTCATCACTGACAGCTCATCAATCTCAGCCACCACGCATACAGACACCACATTTCAGTACCCTAAATCCTTGGAGGTTTCTTTGCACTTCAGGCAAACTGCTCCTGGTTTGAAACAGTTCCTGGACATGAGTCAAAAGGGGATTTTTCTGACATCTCATTTCTCACTGTACCTCTGCTCCATACAGCCTGGGCTTGCTCAACCTCAGCACTGCCCTGAAGTAACACCACATCTACAAAAGTACACCTGCAGGGTGCAGCACTGGGTCATGCAGTAGATACCCAAAGCCTCCTAAAGCGAATCATAGAACCATAGAATCCCAGCAGACATTAATCATGGATCAAGTCCTTCATGGGAGACACAGGGCATCCTTTAGGCACCAACGAGCAGTGAGTCCTACAGCAATTGCAAAACAGGGACATGGCTGATAATGTTCAGCCATCACCAACTGCACCTAAAACCTTCTTGCCATGCAATGAGCTGGCTTCTTGCATTATCCATGAGCCTGTCCTTATCTGCAAACCCTTCCCTGCTGCTCTCCAGGACCAGCATCAGTCTCTGAAGTCTATGGGCCCATCTCTGGGACACAGCTGTGTTGGACAGGGAAGCAAGCTTAAATTAACTGAATTTCCCTTAGCTGAGACTCTTTAGTGTGCCATAGCATGGGTTTAAACATATCCCCCTGCAATGCCATTGACAGACCAGTGCTACCTCAGGGCATGGTGTGACATGTCCCACCACATCCCTGCGTTACGTCTGCCTATGCTTGGCCTCCCTTACACCAACACAAGTTCGGTTGGGGTTAACCCAGGTAGCAGCAGTTTTGGCCAGTCCTGGGGTTGCACTTCCTTGCGGGCACATCCTGATCCTTCCTCAGAAGCATGGAGAGGTCAGTGCTGTGGTGAACTCGGTCCCTTTTGGTGCTGGGGAGAAATGTGTTGCCCTGAGCCCTGGATTCTCATTCACTCATATCCCTACAGAAGCTGTTCCTCCAGGTGCACCCATTGCAGCCTGCTGAGTGATGGGTGCTGGAAACACCCCTATATTTGGGCTGAGGCATCCTCAGGCTGAGCCCATCTCTGCTCAGCCTCTTCCTCACAAAATCTGCTGCACACCTCTGAAGTTCCTACAGAAGGGGCTTTCAGCCAAAGGTTCCTTCACCATCGAGAACATGACCTCCTCTCATCTGACCTCCTTTCCTGGAGTCCCTGCAAGACTACAGAAGGCATAGCCATCAGAGATGGGTTCTGTGCTGTTCAGTGACTCTGTTGCCTGTGGATGGAGGGGGAAGCATAACCTTGTGCCTTTGCTTGGTTCTTCTTGTGCGACCTCTGTACTAAACTCTGTTCCCAAGCAAGGAGAGTGTTTCCCTCCCCTACACCTTCATTCAGGTTTCCCAGGCATGTAAAAAGCAGCAATAATTGATTTTTACAGAATATCCTCTGAACTCCTTTTCATGTTGATTTTGCTGACAAGCGGAAGCCAAAACCTTTGTCTAGACCAATAACATACAGCAGAAAGCAAGGCTGGAAAAGTCATCCAGCAGGTATTGCTTGTTCCTGAACTGAGTGCAACACATGCTTAAATCCAATCCCGTTTTACGACGAGATTTGTGCTGAAATCCCATTTAAACAGATGCCTGAAACAAGGTAAGTGCTTGAAGGCTTTCCAAGAAACAACAAAAAAATGAGAGCAACAACCAGGGACTCCTGTTATACACAGTTTACCCAAAAGAAAGGGCGTCGAGCATCTCACATCCCTCCTCTGAAACACACAGTAGCACCAAACGTCAGTATTGTCAGTCAATGCTGACCTGCCCATCAAACACTGTACTTTTATTTCTGCTTTATCATTTTTGGTGTGGGGGTACATTTTTGGTTTTCAGTTTTCTCTTTCAGTAGCTCAAACCACTTTAGAAGCACCTTTTGACAATTCTGCCTTAAGCAAACTCCCTGTTCATGATAAATGACAACACTGTGCAAATCTACCTTGAGAACACTCTGCAAAATATTTATGCAATTATTTTGGCATTAATTTGCACAAATGACAGTTTTCAGGAAGTCTCTATCCCAAAGGCTGCTTTTCAGAGGAAATCAATAAATACGTCTTGATGTTCACACTGAAGAATTCGAAACAGAAGACTTCTGTGAGCTTTCTGTACTCTATTACCTCAGTTTTTCAAAACCACTTATCACCCAAAAGCTTTTGTGCGTTATTCTCATAGAAAACCACTACTGATGCTTTACTTCCAAGAGAAAGAGCTTCACCATTCTCCCCTTTCTCCTTATAACTCCTTCATGAGGAAAAGGACCTGTTGACCAACTACCATTGTTCTGCTCTTCCACCACCCGTGTTCAGGTTCTGCCAGGATGTGAAACCATGTAATCCAGTTTAAAATGTCCTTTTCTCTCCTCTGAGGGAACAAAGATTCCCTGTGCACATGCAGAAAGCCTCTGCCAATCCCTCCTCTGCTAAGAAAAGATAGAAAGAAGAAAAGACCCACAAAAGAAAATAAGTCAGGTAAACAATCACCCCACCATCTGATTAACGTTTTACTTTGCCTGATGCAACTTTATATGGTAAAACCCTGCTTGAATCCTTCACAGGCAAACTTCAAACTGGGATGATGAGACATTCGGGTACTTTGCCTGATTATCTCCTTCCGCTTTTCTCATAAAAGTTGCTTATCAGCCATCAGCTCTTGTTCACCACAGAAGCCTTGTGATATCTGGCATCTCCCACACTGCTGCTGTAAGGGCTAAATCCCATCTCCTGAGCCAGCCTGGAGGAATCTCTTGAGCATCAGGAGAGGCAGCAGAGGTGATGGTAATGGGGATGTGTCTCTGCAGGGTTGTGCCAAAGCTTTTTTCCCAGGCTTTGCAGGCTGGTTGTAAGCCTCAAGAGGATTTCTTTCCTTGGCTAGAAGCGTAGCCATGTTTCATTTTAATATTTCAATCTTCACAGGAACAAAATTAAAAACAGAGGAAGAAAAAAGGAGAGTAAATTCAGTTACTATTTTGTAGTAACTTTTATCAAATCCTTAACTGATTACTTCAATCAGAAAATAAGTCAGTAACCATTCCTATCTTTTATTTTCTCTGTACAAAAGCTCATTGCTCCTACCCTGTTCAGCTTGTTCCCTCTAATGGAACGGCTTTCTCTGGGTGAGTGTATCTGATTTTAAGGTTTGGTGTAACTAAAGAGACTTAGTTTAAAGTATTGGTACTTTTAAAAGGGTGCAGTGCGTCTGAAATGAAAGTTGGACACAAAGATGATAGTTTCTGGACTGTTACCATGATAATAATGTGGTCATAATTATGTGTATAACCTCTTTTAGTCAGCAGATGATAATTTCCTATTTTTTCCTACTTGTGGGGTAGTTATAGATAGATAAAACTGCTATTTTCATTCTGTGCCAAAGAACTGTGTCCAAATAAATATGCTACCAGCCTGCGCAACCAAACCTGTTATGACAAATGCAAAGTTAAAATAATACACAGATTTATCTTACAGTGTTTATGAAAGTGAAAAGTGTGTTTAGATTCTAGTTTGGTATTAGTTAGTCTTTTTTATATACCTGATTCTTTAGTTCCATTTGTGGTCCTTATAAGTTATTTCTGGTCCTTATTAGTTATTTCTTCCCGTACACAAAACTCCAAATCCTCACTTGGTTGACTGCAAGTGTGTTACATTAAATACTGAATCCAATTTTTCTTAAGCTCTTCAGTACTTTTAACATGGAGAAATCAATCTTAAAAAGGACTGAAAATTATGCAAGTAATTCTGTTGAAGGCTGGTTTCAAACAAGAATGCTTCTATTGCTTTTGAGATGGAGAACAGGCTCCTTCATGAATGTGTGGGTTTTGGGCAGACAAGGGAAAATGTGGTTGGAAACGCTGGAATGAAAATGCAAAGAAACACCTTTATACTTTGATTACTTCTATCCCTAGTCTGGAATCACAAGGGAGCAGCTACTCTACTGCAAGATCATGGTGTCCCATTAGAGTTCCTTATGTGCTGCTTTTTTGTCACCCAAACATTTCCACCATTGTCTATAATCCATCACCACTTCCCAAAGTTTTTGTGGTGGAGAAAACAGACATTGCTTAACTCCCAGAGGAGCAACAGGGAAGCAAAGACCCAATAATGGTTATTACAACCCCTCTGTGATCCATGTGAGACCTGTGTGATGCTTCATAACATCTTCTACCAAATTAGACTGGCCCATTAGCAATGAGTGCTTATAAACAACTTGTGAGAACTGTGGCCACACATCTCCTTGGCTGGGTGGCTGACGAGCTGCAGCTGCAAATAAAACTGTGCTCTGGGAGGGCTGCTTGACTTATCTTTTGAAAAGAAATTATCTCATGGAGCAAGTAAGTTATCTGATCAAGTCTCTTGCAAGCAAATAATTCACGTCCTAATTTGCTCTTTGTGACTATCTGCTATGGCTATAGTTTAGATGAGCCACTGTTAAGGTTTTGGCCATATCTTCTCATGTTAACATGGTATAGATACTGTTTGCTTAAAGCAGTGCTCCTTTACTGGATCTGCAAGAGTTTGGCCACAGAAATAGTAAAAGAATCACAGGTGTCAACGATATGACTCTTTCATGCGATGGTGCTGCTGTCATTATGGATCGTGTGATGTGTACCTGTCCTGCAGTGGCTGGGAGCATGAGACACAGATGCTCAGTGTACGTGGGGCTGTGGGTGCAGTCCTTTACAAGATTGGACTCTACAAACAAGGTTGATTATATAATTTCATACTCCCGAAGTCAGAGGGCAAACTGCAGTACTCGTCTTCACAAAAACATTCTCACTCTCATCCGGGATGGGATGATCTGCCATTGGCTACATCCTTAGAACCACAGACTTCATTCCTACTGACCTTTGCTTCTTTCTCCTGGTCTGGAATGGTGAATGTTCTCATGGTCCTATCTACTTTGGGCTCAAGGGGAACTTGAAGAAAAGAAAGACCCCAACCCTTCTGGTTTGCTAAGCTTTGATACCAGCGCTTCTCATCTCTGCATCCAAATTGATGGCTATCATTCCTTGCATGCTTTTTGCAGTGGAAACTTAAAAGAGTAAGACCTGCAAACCAGCACCAGGGAATGGATGGTGGCCTTGAGCATTGATAGAGAAGCTGTTATAGAAAGAATAAATTACACATTGATTGGAATGCAGGCAGTACCACAATTCTTTTTTTAGCCCTGGCTGGGTGCAGCACAGTCAGTTCACCCAGAATCAAGAGCTGTTAAAAGCAGCAGTGATGGTCCATTTCAACAGAGAAATTACTCAAAAGCTCTGCCTGCTGTCCATCTATTTGCTCTTGTAGCCATGACATCAGCACAGAAAGGACCAGGTCTGGTTAAAAGGCATCATTCAGGTGAAAACAGCACAGCAGCCTTCTGTTGCCCATCCACTGCCTCCACCCCACCGCTGCAAGGGCACTCATATCAGAGAGGGACACCTGCAGTGGCTATTCTCTGAAATCTCTGCCTGGAATAGTACTGGAAACAACACCTCACAGCGGTCAGAATTTGCATACGTTTGGAAAAATGATTGATTTCCTTTTCTTACTTTAAAAAAAAAGACTCAACTCAAACCCCAGCGAGGTGAAAGGGCTCAAAAATTAGGATCCCCATTGCACATTTGCAACTCTCATCAAAACCACTGTGAGTCACTTATTCTCTAATACTTTTCGATTCTGACACTTTCTTACACACAAAATGTGGTCAGGAGTCATTTCTCTGTCAGAGAAAGAAAAGGAGTGTGACAAGATGAGGAATGACTGAGTTTTTTCAGATTCTACTCAGCATTGGGCAAACAGCAGCAGTGGAAATTATTTCTGCAGCCTGAATATTCAAACCCCCCTGGCTACCCTAAGTATAAGCCCTGGGATACAGGTACAGCAAGGGCGATAACACTAGCTTTCTGAACTCGATTTCCTCTGAAAGGAGTGGGCAGTGGAGCACAAGCTGGTGGCCAGCTAAGGGCTGGTGTTTTGGCACGCAGCACTGACCTCTCAGTGCTCCATGTGAGTGAGCCCCTTTCCTACAACGTCACCTTGCTCCACCAGCAAAATCATGAGCTGGTTTCACAGGTGTTGTGTGCTCCACCAGCAAAATCATGAGCTGGTTTCACAGGTGCTGTGTGGTGCCTTGCATGGCAAGGACTGCTTCTCCTTGAATCCCAACAGCATCACTGCAGCCCAGGGCTACAGGGAGTGCCTCTTGCAGATGAGAACTGAGATTGCAGGGGCACTGCTCCTATCTAATGATGCTGCCTCATCTCCCCTCTGCTTTGGTCCCCATCCAGGTACAATTGAAGGTTTCAGGGTCAAATTCTCCTTTGTATTGCGTTTTTTGTAAGTTTTCCCAAAGAAGCTTCATCACACTGGGGACCAAGCTACAGGGCTAAATCTCACCCTCATGAGGCATTTGACAGCATGAAGTGAGGAATTTCAGCATCCCGTACTCTGGTATCCCTCCTCTCTTGCAGCAGGCAGGAGAGGATACACAACTGTACAGATAATCTTTTGCAATGCTGCATTCCTCTTTTTGTTGTCCTGTTGAAGCCAGGGTTGATACACAAATGTAAAGCCACAAGCTGTGCCATGCATGAGAAACTTGTGTTTGCAAATTTTAACAGCTGAAAATTATACAAGGATAATTTATATATTTTATTTTTTCTTTTCCCAATGGGTGGTGCAAAGAACTGAATCCAAGATGTTCTCCAGAGAAGCCTGTGAAATGTTTTTCTCCCTGTTTGCCACAGATTTTCAGTTTTGGAAATTCTAAGATCCCCAGTGCAGTTACTCCTAATTTACTGCAGAAAGCAAGTGTAGCTGGAGGTGAAAGAGTCTGATGAATCTGCAGCTGGCAACTCGTTTTGAGATAAGGATGAAGACACCAAGGACTTCCTGGCAACCTACAGAACTTCCAGAATTTACTTTGTTTCAGATAACTTTTATCATAGAACTACAGAATGGTTTGGGTAGATCATCTGGTTCCTTCACCCCCTGCCATGGGCAGGGACACCTCCCACTAGACTAGGTTGCTCAAAGCCCCATCAGCCTAGCCTTGAACACTGCCAGGGAGTGGAATTTTAATTCCAGTGGTCCCAGAAAGGAACAATAGATATTTTCCAACGGGTAAGACACAGCCTGCCTGGAAATCTGACACTGATTTTGTGGAAACAGGACTGTTTCTCAGTGCTGTGATTGTGAAGAGGAGCTATGTACCAGTTCCCTGCCTCTCAGAGCATCTCTGATCATCAGGATGGTGAAGCACTACACAGATGATTTGTCCTGAGCTTGGAGCAACACTTTGTAAGGAATGAATGGGTCAAACAGAGATCCTCCTAAGCTGAACAAGGAATAAAATCAGGTGCAAGTGTCTTGAATGTATAACAGAAGAGGGAAGTGGGATAGGAAAAGCTTGTCCTTGTCCCTGTACCCAGTAGGGATGGGAAATAAACATCTTAACCTGCAGCAAATGAAATCTCAGATTGACATTTGAAAAGTTCTGTGGCCAGGAGCTCCTGAGTGTAAGGCAACAGCAGGGACCCCAGATCCTTCTTCCCCTGCTTCCTGCCGTTCACTGGGGCCAAGATGTGGGCAAGACACAGGATGCAAGCAGATAGCACAGCAAACAGAGAATTTCAAAATGAGTTAATTGTTTGTATAAACCATTCTACCAGCTTGAACATGAGCCAATTTTACACATAAAGGGTTTCTTCTTGTTCAGTTTATAAATGGCTATGCAAGGTATTGCTACAGGACCACAGCATCACAGAATCATAGAATGGCTGAGGCACTAACCAGTACGTCAGCCCCCAAGCTGTACTGGTGAACAGGGCGATTCCTCCCCAAGTGCAGAACCCTGCATTTGCCTTTGTTGAATTTCAAAAGGTTTCTCCCTGCCCATCTCTCCAGCCTGTCTAGATCCCTCTGAATGACAGCACAGCACCTCCCAGTTTTATATCATCAGAAAACTTGTTGAGGAGGCACTCAATCCCTTCATCCAAGTCAGTGATGAATAAGTTAAACAATACCAAATAATACCAGGCCCAGTATTGACCCTTGGGGGACACAGCTAGTTACAGGTCTCCAACTAAACTCCATGCCACTGACCACAACCCCCTGAGAACTCACAACTCTGAGAACCCTCTGAACTGCCATTCAGCCAGTTCTCAGTCCACCTAACCATCCATTCGTCCATCTCACAATTCCTGAGGTTGCCTATGAGGATGTAGTGGGAAACAGTGCCTAAAGCTTCGCCAAAGTCCTGGTAGACAACATGCACAGGATGTCTTTGACGCCATGAAAATAAAGCATCATCAGAGAGATCTTTAATTGATAACAAGCCTATTCAGTCATTAACATCACCGATAACCACAAAAACAAATAACTGAAGAGACGAATTTAATCATCTGTGCTCAAAGATCTTTACCCCCTCTGATAATCTGGTTTCAGCCTAGATCCCCTCTCCTCAGACAGTCATTGCACTTCTCAAATTTTCCTCTACATGCAGACAAGTATCTTATGTTGGCCAGGAGATAGTGTCTCTTCCATTTGGTGTTAGGTCCTGCTTTGGCCCAACTGCACAACGAACCCTTGGCACTACAATACACAAGAAGTGGTGCTGCTGCCAGTCACCATCTGGCTGTAATCTGAGCAGTCGTATTCTGAACCCACCTTCTGGTCACATAAAGCCCCTCTCCACTTACTCAGACTACCTTCCGGTTACATATTAATCATCTATTAATTACCACAGAGCGGGCATCAAAATCCCATTTCTCATAAAGTCCAACTTACATATCTGGGAGCCCTCTTTTTCCCCTGAACCTCCAAATACCAAAAAGGTGAAGTGAGTGGTCAACTTCCTTTATGCTGACTTCCCAGTTACTGAGCATCTATTACATATTAGTCATTCAACAGATATGTCAACCACTGACAGCAACCACAGTTGATGAATTACTATGATATCGATTTAGTTGGGTTTGGAAAATTTACACACCCAGTAGGACATGATAATTTCTGCTACAGCTTCTGGGAAGGAGGAAAAGTAGAGGCATTTAATAGATGAAAATGCTTATTTTACCTGTTTTGCCATGTACAGAGATCAAGGGGTGAGAGATGGGTGCAGTGGTTTAACCAGTTTTAAGGGGACCTCTGAACGTGTCTGATCCAACCATCTACTCAGAGCAGGATTAAACTAAATTAAACTAAACTTATCTTAAAACTCGGTGTTTAATCAGGATGCTCAGAGCCTTGCGCTGACAAGTTCTGAGTTTCTGTCAGATAACCACTGGCCTCAGCCTCAGTTTAATCATTAATCTCCTAGAAATTACCTCTACAAAGCACAGTGGGCCATGTAATGCTTGTATGTAGGAGAAAGAGTGTTGCCTTATTTATAGGGATTTATAGAGATATGTGCTCAGGAGGAAGAAAATACATTCACTCCAACAAGAAAAAATAAGTAAATATCTTCCTACCTTTAAATAGAAAAGCTCCTTGTTTTTCAGAAGTAGCATAAACTTTACTGATAGTGACTGAAAAAAAAGAAAAAATATATAAATAAAGTACTTGAAGATATCTGTCATTTCTCATTTAATTTGCAACAAGCTTATTAAAGACACCAGAGCTCTGACACTGACCCACACTCTGATGGGAGAAAGCATCATCAAAGCCAACACACTCTGATTTGGGTTCCTGAAGGATCTCAGCTGGTAAAGGACTTAAGCAGCAACTTAATCTCAAGAAAGCTTTCACCAGAGCCAAGAGAAGAGTTTGGTTTGATTTCAAAAGGCTTTAGATAATATGTAATATCTTTTTTGTTTCAGTAAGCATTTGTTAGTGTCCCAGCTTTCAGATCTCTAGCTGAGAGAGAGCCAAATGTCAGAATAGAACAAATCTCATAAAGTAAATTCTAATCTCATGGGGAAAAATCATGTTCAATGTTTGTTTTCACTTCAGATCAAGAAGAACTGGAAAATATTTGGAACTTGGAAAAATCTTGGAATCAAAAATATGAGAGTTTCATTTGCATAAATCAGACCTGGTGGAAGCATTCAAGAGGTATATTTCCTCCCAAGACCCGCTCATCTTGCCTATGACAATTGCAAATGAATGTGTTCCATAGCCATGGAAAGTATTTTTATCACGATTGCAATGCTGCACTGCAGTAGCCGTGTTTCAATGCTTAACTAATCACCTTTACACTGATGAGGTAACCCAAACCACTGACACAGTTAGAATAGATGAGCCTGGATTTAGGGTCATACTGGTTGAACCTGACCTTCTGCTACCTTGTGGGCTTTTGAAATACTTTTTCTTCTAAACTTGGAAATTTAAGTGACCCACTTTGAATGGATATTTCAGTAAATGTCATTAGAGAAAACCCCTTCTAAGGGAACCATTTCCTTTAACCTGTACATCTCAATGAGGGAAACTGAATTATACACTTAGCTTTTCAAGCATCAGCATCTTTTAAACAAGCTGATATAGTTTGTGGCTCTCTCAGAAACTGCAAACTAAATTCTACCCTTATTTGCATCCTCCTTTGGGTGACACAAGGTGAGTAAAATTTGGACTTACACATAAATATTAAGCAACTGTAAAAAACACATTTTAATCTGTAAACATCATCAAAATTAGACCTGAGAAAAGGCATGCATCGTCAGATCAAGGATGTTACACTGAGTGTCACTTTAAGGTGCACATCCTAGCTACTTGCAACCCACTGTCAAAACAAAGTGACCAGAGTAATTTGCTAAGACAGAAATGTTAAAGAAGGAGAAACTCAATTCACCCCCTCCATTTTAAAATGCAAGCCCCTTTGTCAAGAATCTGAAATTCAGCCTGTGAGCAGCATCAACACCCTTGTATCTGTCCATCACCCACCTACTCCCCAGGAACCTCATCAGAGAAGGCAGTAGCTGGTTTATTATATCTCATAGCTCATTATGATCAGCATCATTACCTGGGAAGCTACAGCCTGAGAGTTTTAAGCCTACCCCTCTCTTTGTGTACCAGGTTTTGTAGCACTCTGGGCCTTTCCCTGGGAAATTCTGAGTTTGGATTTTAGCCTGGGAGAGACACCAAGTTTTTAGTTCCTGGTCCAGTTTCTGCTTTATCCAAAATTTTCCCATTCCTACTTTGCTGCTGACAGGCATAACTGTGGAATTCTGAGCTCTCAACAAAGGATATTGAATGATGCCACAGAAGTACCCTGTCTCAGACCACCCCATAAAATGACCAAAATACTTATTAGAGAGCTATTGATTTAAATCCCTAAAAGCAGATGAGGGAGTGAAAGTAAACATTCCTCCTTGCAGGCAAAGTCTCTTTCAGGGTCAAGCCAGCAGCTTTTAAAGAGCATCCAGGGCTCATCAAGACATCAGCCGTGAAAAATCAAATCCCAAGGCAGTTGCTGTCAGGTAAAGCAACAACAATGACCCAAAGTCACAAGGGGGTACAGCCTTGAAGCAGACCAATACCTCCAGGTCTTCAACTCCTTTACATTTTCTTAGTGAGCATCCAGAAAAATACCTGCAAATATGAGAAAGGGATCCCAAGTGTCACCATGTCAAATGGAGTA
The DNA here is from genome assembly GCA_009867235.2 of Psittacus erithacus. Taxonomy (NCBI): domain Eukaryota; kingdom Metazoa; phylum Chordata; class Aves; order Psittaciformes; family Psittacidae; genus Psittacus; species Psittacus erithacus. Next base: position 121,871 of record WYDI02141186.1, on the reverse strand, counting down.
ATGGATTTAAATATTGACTATATAAATACTGACATGGTAGGGTACATCAGAGCTGCATTATATTGGTCTCACAAGGATGGAGAGACAGCAGAGTGGGATCAGGAGCTACTTGGGGTTTCTGATAATGGTCATCCAGGACACAGGGCTGGGACGCAGGGAGCTGTAATGCCTTGTGGCTACATAATTCAAGATTTTTAGCTCCAAATACTTGCAAGAGCAGCATGCTATCACCTATATGCCATGCAGGAGGTGTCTGTGGTTCCCTCCAGTTTTCCCGCCTACAAGAGGAGACATTTTACATCTCGAAGCCTTCACAATGTTTCTCTTGAACCACTCTGTTCTCTCCCTAACTTAGGAACTGAAGGTTTAACTACATCCATCACAGTTCCTAGAGCCCTTTCCATAGGATCAAAGCCCTATGTCACAGGACAGGAGCCTGAAGTGAAATTAAAAGGTAGCAAGCTCAAAATCAATGTTCAAGGAGTTGTTTTTTTTCCTAGATGGAGAATGACTGAATTTGGGAACTCAGTATCACAAAGCATTCTGATCAAAAGTGACACATCACACCTGAGGTGTAGACCGAGTAAAAATAGCGTGACCTAGACTAGGAAATCTGAGAAAAAAAAAAAGGGAGCTTGAGAAGGAGCCTGGTTCCTCAGACATCAAGACAAGTGACAGCACATGGCAAGTATCAGAAAGCAATGGGATGGGGGCCAGTTGTGCCAAATCTGCCCAGTTCAGGGTGAAAAGACATCAGGCTGATCTAGGAACAAACGGATCCAACCTGGCAGTGCCAGTGATACTAGTGGCTTTGGTACCTATGGCATCCCAAGTCAAGATCGTGGGGCATATCAACTTATGTTTGATGAGAGGACAACTCTGGCCCGAGTTTAATATTGTATACTTTGCACCTACTTACTGCAGCACGCGCAGAATTTTTAGTAGCTTTCTAATATCATCAAGTTTTGTTACTACTTGAGTGACATGGCTAAAGTAATGACATGACCTACTCATCTAGGAAAGGGTGAGCCCATATCCTGTCTTCCACCTGCGTTAATGGAATATATATACATACACTTTGTAAGTTAAGCTATGGTCAGAAACCACAGTTAGGGTTGGGAAAAAACACCTACTCCAAATTAACTAGGACAGCACAGAAGCCCTTATAAAAACTCCAGCAACAAACGTGCCCAAACACCATCAGTTCAACAGAACTCAGCACAAGCATCAGCTACAATAAGAGAAGGAAGATGTCTCCGATCTTTTGTGCTTCTCTGGTAAGAACTTGCTTTCAGGTTTTTTCCCCCCCATTTTGACAGAAACATATTTAAATTGTAATAAATGACTGTCAGGAATAAGGATCTGCACCTATCTTTAAAATGCTTGCTTAAACCATTAATAATTGAAAATAATTAAAAGGGGAGACTGTTGAACAGCACCAGCACAGGGCAGCAATGAGACCGTGCGGATATATTAGTGAATGGGGCTGCTGCAACATACTCTGCCTCAAGAAAAACATTGAAAACTCAACCTCACAGTGGTTTTTTGTTGTTATATCCTTTCTGGTATCTCCTGTATTATATTATTTTCTACAATTTAAATATTTTTCTTACCAAATTACAACTGAATGTGTACACCATACCTGTCAGAATTAGTTATTGAAAGCAAGAGTGGATGTGATATGTTGCATATTTTTCCATAATTCCAACCTGTAGTTTAGGCTTTAACTGTGGATGAATTTGCGAGCTGCACAAGGACTTTTTAGGGTGTGTTGTGTTACAGCAGCTGTACTGCACTATGTTCTAAATGCGCTTATGGTTTTCAGTTCAGATCACTGCTCTTACTGCTGCTAGCTGTGCTGTCAGCCAGCAGTTCTGCCTATGGGAAGGTGATGCAGCCTGGATTCAAGCCAGAAAGCCTCTTCAAGCAGGCATATGCTGGATGCCTGACCCCAAAAGACTCAAAATTCCCTCAGACTGTGAGACTCAACATAAGCATCAGCACCACGAACCAGGAGACCAAAGTGATTCCTGATATCAGCAGCCGCTCCCTGGCTCCATGGGATTACAGGTATGAGCTCTATCCCTATGGTCTAGAAATACACTGGCTGCCCTGGCTGTCACAATAATGCCCACATCTTTATTTCAGTGCTTCACTGTTGAGAGATTTTGGAAATATGAGGGTGTCCACAGTCCATATAATCCTCTTTAAAAGACAATCGATACAGAAAGGAGCACAGAGCAAAACCAAGATTTAGACCAATATACAGAAAGCAAAGCTCTTTGGTTTTGCAATTTAATAAATTTATTTGTATATTGGGGAAAACTTTATCATCAAAAGCATTCTTTACCTAAGACATCAAGAGAGCTAACATTGCACCAAATTCAGAGGTGGTTTAATAACATAATAGCATCAGCATTAGTCTCTAAGGATATTTCATTTAGGGGACCTGAAGGACTTTGGGTTCATTAGTCAACCTGACATGTTGGGAAGCTCCAATCAGTCTTTCAAAGTCAGTGCCTATTTGAAGCAAGTCCTTTGCAAAGGCAGTTGCATGCAGTCCTGGCATGTATATCTCACACTTAAAACCCTGCAGTATTTACTTACTTATACCTTTTTTCTTAAGAACCTACAGCAGTGGAGGGTCTACTGCTCCTTCATAGGCAATCTCCCAGGAGGTACCCATTCCTGAGCTGGGAGCCCATAGTGATTCAGACTATCATGTCTCCAGACAGGCAGCAGCAATTCCATTTCAAATACTTTCTTTCATGTCAACTTACAGCATAGATGAGGACCACAACCGTTTCCCCCACGTGATTGCTGATGCCACATGCCGACACACCCTGTGCATGAATTTAGATGGGCAGCTGGACCACAGCCTCAGCTCAGCCCCCATCCAACAGGAGATCCTCGTCCTCCGGAGGGAGCAGAAGGGCTGCCACCAAACATACCGGCTGGAGAAGAAAACAATTACTGTGGGATGCACATGTGTCACCCCTTTGATCCGACACCAGGCTTAAAGGCAGCCAGTAGTGTAAGAGCAGGGAGCTAAGGAGAGCAATTTCCTTGCCTAGCAGTGCTGAAATGAAGCAACCTGATTCAGTCTCTGCAAAACTGAATCAAGATACAATGATTAACTAGAATCTATCACAACATATTAAAATTTAAAAGAGTCTCAATAAAAACAAAAAAAAAAAGAAATCTTTCCCCCAAAAATCTTGACCTCTCGGAATCCAGACACCTTCATGTGCCAGACTGAAAAAGTAATGGGTACTCCCTACATATCTTTAGTTTATACTTTTAAATGTCTATTTATGCAATTCTATTTATGCTGATGGAAAAGTTAGCAATAATGTATTTGTTTATTTATCTTTGTGTAATAAAAAAACAAGTAAAATATGCTGTGGTATTCTCCTTTCTTTCTAAAGAAGCCTTTTTGATGAGGTAAGAAACCACCCAATTCAATTATGACCATACAAGAGATTTGCATGATGCTAAAACCCAAAATTCTCTTCAAAACCTCTAGCTCTGCTGCAGCAGAATGTAAGCCCCATAGGAAAGTTAGAGCTTGTCTAATTAACACCTTTTTACTGATAGAGAAACTAAGCTGTCTGGAGGAAAATTATTCACCAAGTGAGATCCAGTAGTTCCACATTTAAAAGAGACTAGTTAAAAAACAAGTGGGTAACTACCCACCTGATTATCTGATTGGAAAGGAATTTGTAAAGATAGGCTCAGCACAACACTTTGAATGCTTTGAAAGGGACTCCCTCCACTAAAACAGCATTTTCCACTGCTGAGTTTCAACTTTGCTCCAATGCTGTGTGTTGAATTTCATTCCAACCCACTTCAACACATTTTCTGTGGAGCTGGATCACTACCTGGGTACAAAAGGAAAAGCACATGAGTATGTCGGGTGTATGACTGAAGCAATTAACCATGTACTGCTAACTGCAATCATCATTTTCTCCATGCTTGCGTACTTCCAAGACATTCATTGCCAGCAGTTAGTGCTTCAAATGTAAAGCAAACTGACACAGCACTTCTACCATGGCTGCAATAGGACTCAAGTAGGTGGATGTTTAGCACCGCAGGTGGGTTTATTTAAAGCACTCTTGGGTTGAAAGTGCTTGGATGAAAATGTTCCATGTTTAAGAAGGCAAGCTGCTTTGTGAAGATGTGGGTGTTTTGTTTGCTGCCATCTTAGAGAGGCGTGACCCTGCTCAGGCACTGGCAAAATGACGTTGGCAAATGCAACAGCAAATGCGTTTCTAGAGATGCAGAGCTCAGAGGTGCAAGTCCCTAATGAGAAGCAAGTTCCCTTCAGGTGAATGCATCTTCTTCAGATCCAGCTGTGCTAAATAAAGACTTGATCATCCCACCCTTTGCTGCTGGGGTTATTCCCTCCAGCTATGCCATAAACCTAAACCCTCTGTAATCTACACCAGGCAAAACCAGGTGGGTCAGTCTGTAACTTAAACTTACACTAGAGACACAGGTTTCACACCATACCTGACCTAGCAGATATACAATGGTCGGATAAATCATTTGTTAACTCTCAGTGATCACAGTACCTGCAACCACAACAATAGACTCCTGTCCACACCTGTAGTGACCTTCAAACACTGATATAACTTTACCCATATTCAGGAATCTAGCAGTATATGTGATACTAACTTATCTTGGTTCCTACCTTATCTCCAGCTATTCTTTCTTAAGATCTCTTTCACACACTGAAGTTCACCCCAGCTGACTGTTGCAGAAATATTAAGCATGGGAATAGACTGCCAATAAACCCCCAAAACATCAAGGAACCTCATCTTCTGAGGTTTTCAATGAGTTATATAAATACCAGTGCAGGCAGATTGAAATAGAGCTGGGTGTCTTGCCCATTAGATGATCTCTCAACATCCTACCACTTCCTATAGATGGAGCTTTGGCAAAATGTCTGCAGCAGCCCAAGTAACTTCTATCAGTTAAAATTACAGTAAATCCCATGCTTTCTCACCTGGTACTGATGTGCCATTAGCTGGAGTTGACACACGAGTAACGGAGACTGGTTAGAAATGCTGAGTGAGAGCTACTACATGGAAAAAGTCAGAACCAGGTCAACAAGAGATGACTCAGTTGAAGTACCAAAATGCCGGCAGCTTTCTGCTGACAGGCTGCAAAGATATTCCGATCCCACTTCCAGCAGCATCATTCTTCCTTGCACAATTTACCAACTCCAGTTAAATCCTTGCCTCAGGAAACAACCCGTTTTTCATTTACTTGGTCTTATGTCAACTTCATGCTCACCTCCACAAGCTGCTTCTGTTTTGTACATGCTCCTGCAGAAACATTTAATGATATAATCACCTGGATTCTTTTGGCCTGAAGACTATTTTATTTCCTGCCGTGAGTTCTCTTGTAACTCCTGGCATCATGAGCTAAGAGGTTTTCCTTCCTTGACTTTGCTGTGTTCAGTTGGAAAAGCGCAGAATGATTCCAAATCAATGCCATGTCGCCATGAGGTCACCTAATCAATGTCTTTGTTTCTCTGGGCAAATGTTGATGACTAACAGTTAATAATGATCATAATAGGAGACCAACAGAGTAGGACCCCTCTTTAGCTCTGTCTCAGCTCTTACCAGTTTGAGATTCAACAGGTAAAGCTTGCTCTTTCTTATTTTGGAAAGTCTGAGAACAAATTCCTGCTTATTTTATGTTCTTTAATGATATCATTATGGGGGCAGGAGAGAATTGCTGCAAAATCTTCTTCAACACAAAGATTTCCATTCCAGCACTGCTCCCTGTCTCAGTTTCATGTCAGTTTGCTAAATCTGAGCAGCAGTGGCTTAGCAGCCAGGTTGCTTGGCAACCTGTGAGTAAAACCCAGCAGAAAGGGAAGTTTGAGATTGCATTTGTATAGCAAACTGTCAGATAGCCATGCTCATCATTGACAGTTTATCAAAGCAAGCTGGACAGACACCAGACTCTTGTAAAAGATGATAGAGATTCAGCTGTCTGGCAAGCCTTAAAACATGAAGGAGGCCAGTAGTATAGATTCCAGAAGTCTGAAATAAAAGCAAACCCCCAAAAATATATCGGGGCAGGTTAGAGAGAAGATAAGCAATCTCTATTCATTTATGGGAACAGGAACTTTGATCATAATACAAACATATTGTGCTTACTAAGAATGCAGATAAAACAGAAACATGACAGTTCAGACTGGTAAAACCACTATAACTCATCCATAGATAACTATGCCCAGAAAACAGTACCTTTTCATTCAGCAACCCCCAAAGAACAGCGAATTTAATTTTAATTTTAATCTTTTGTTGCAGTTCCAGAAAAAGGTGGAAAACCTGAGCTAGTTTTTTGAGGAAATAATAAATAAAAGGAAAAGTTAGAGAGAAAGCAGGAATGGATTTATTTGAAGAGCTGAGGACTTGAAGCTGCTACCACTGTCCAGCTCTGGAAGTATGGAGGATAATTAACAGAGACAGAAAATGCTTTTGTGAGTAGCAAAGGCAGAAAGCACAATTTGTTTCTGGTGCTGAGCCTGGCTGGCATCTTCTCGGCTCCTGAAAATCAGCACCAGCACACAGTCACATCCCCATCAACAGCTCTGAGTCTGACAAGAAGTGTCAGGCAATCACAGACATTGTGAGCAGGTTTTTTTCTTGTCACCACCTTGTAACAGTGTTGTAGAAGATGCAGGCTTGGACCACTCACCTAGATTCTTATTAAGAAAGGCATTAAAAATCGTAACAGAGAGCAAAGAAGAGGAAGAAGTTGAAGGAGACAGAAGAAGGAGATGAAGGCAAGTCTCGCAGTTTACCCTGTGATGGTGAAATTTGAGGAGGTTTCTGGTCTGGTCTGTAAGGCTGGTCCCAGGACAGCCAGAACTCACAGCTGACATGGAAACTCATCCCATCATCTATACCCATCGTGTTGGCATCAAACCTCTGATCCCAACAGGACTGACCTCCAAATCATTCATTCCTTTAAAGCTGTGTCTGTTAGGTCTAACTCTCAACCATCCATGTTGACTTCCGGATTTTCAAGCCATTGCCCCTCTGTCTTACCAAACACAAATAGTTCTTGGGCTGATTCAACCTTTTAGGTTGAAACCTTTGCATTCTTTACATTATTTCTGTGCACTTTCAAAAGCAATGATTTTGTAGAACAGACTGACCTGCTCTGTAGTTCCTTTGAAAACCCCAGGAGCATCTGCCTGTTGCCAAGGGTCCAAAGAAGTCTGGCTCACATCTTCAGGCCAATAAATACATATACAAGTCACAGCACAGGTCTAGGAGTAGGCATCTGCCTGGGTTGACATTGCCGCTGTGCCTCCCAGCCCATGCTGAGGCAGGGGTCTCTACAGTGTGCTCCCTCCAACATCCCATGGGAGCTGTTACACAACAGGATCCCTGCTTCAGGCACAGCCAAGGAGAGGAGTGAGCAAGGGGACAGAGAAAGGAGGTTAGAGAGAGGCAAGCAGAAGAGTAAAGGGATTGGAAAGACCATAAGGCTCATAGACCAACCTCTGACCGTTGTTTACTCAGCCCAACAGGTTATAAGAAGACACTGTGGAACTGCTACTAAACCTACAGCTATGTCTTCTCCTGGTGAAACAAGTGAGTTCCTGGAGACTACTCTAAGATATGTTTCAGAGCCAGAGATGCTCAGCTGGGCAGCCAGGAGCTAGATCTGTTGCTGCTAGGAGAACAAAAAGCAAGCAAAGCCTTTAGCAAAGGCTGTTCCTCAGCTGCTAACTGTATTTGCTCTTGGTGGTGATATGACTATGCTGTTTACAAGAAACAGACTCATTTGCCGTGTTCTTAGATTGCTGGGAATGAAAGCCAAGCACCCACTTCATCTCAAGAGCCAGCACCTGAAAAATAACCAGCCTCGTATTTACAACCAACTGCACTCTAAGAATGGTGCCATTGGAAGGAAATAACTCCAGATGCTTGCTTTATTTAGAAACAACCCGTACGGCCTCCTGAGAGGTGTGCAGTTTGCAATTGGTAGTGCCTGCTGCAGAACCTCATGACCCATGGGTGAGACTTCCTTTATTATCTACCTTTGCATTTTCTTGATTAGCTACTTCATAATTCATCCAGTTAGAACAACTCTGATGGGTGGTTAAGATCATCAGTACAAAAGCGTGCACTCATTTAGGCTGCCATGAACCCAATGCTAATCATGACTGAAGAGACAAAAGTAGGCTTGTTTTCTGGCCGCAAAACAAGTGAGGACAACCCCATGGGCTAGGTTTATCGAGATGCAGAGAAATAGGTCAGGAGTAAGAACCAGTGTGCGCAGGGTGTGATTTCCTGGTCAGTGGTTACTGTAAAGGAGAGCTGATGTTACGCAAGAGTGAGCAGAAGACGCCTCCACGGGTTTGCGCTCCACCACATGAAGGGCTTGGTGGTCATAACGAAACAGCCACTGCCACAAATGAGTACAAATGCTTGCAACTGAATGAGATGGTTTCCCCACCTAGTTACCCATGGCTTGTTGAACTGGCCCCCAGTGACTCCAGGACAGGGAATACACCACACTTGGCAAACAAGCACCAACTCATCCAATCTATTTGGAAGGAGAAAACCTTCTAACCGCACCAAGTGGATCTAATTTAAAGTGGCTTCTATGAAGCTAAAATGAAATACAAGAATGGGCGCATACACATTTACTCTTCTTTAAACGCAGACGAACAAGGAAATAATGGGCTTAAAAACTCCACCAGCAGAAACCAAAGTCAGAGGTCTGAGAATCCGGCTCAGTTCTGGGTGGAAGATGAGTAATGTCAAAAAAAAAACACTGCAGCAATCTGATAAAAAATAAACAGTGTGTTTACATGGGCTGTGCTCCTTGTGTAGCTAAGGGAGAGAAAGGGCACCTCAGCTCAGCAGGCAATCCTGCCCTGGAGATGCAACTCCTTGATATTCCCTTTATGAGGAGGGATCCTTATCCCCCACTTCCTGCACAACGCCTAGTATTTGGCTGGTTAAAAAGCAGTGAGATGAAGCCATCATTGCACATTTCTCTGCATTCCTGCTCAGCCAACCATCCATCTGGTGGAGGAGAACATTGCTTATAAGGATGACATCTTGTCTGGAAAAGGATAGGACAGGCCTTTCCCAGTTCATATGAAGCAGGATAGACTCCCATCCCAAATTTCGGCTGGAGCCCTGCAATGCGACGTCTGCATCATCCCTAGGGACCATCCCTAAGGTGTAGAGAACTTGGCTCTATTACCAACTCCCCCAGTGCTGCCTGTACAACCTCATGTCACTTTCAGCCCCTTTTTACATCTTTTCATCTGTTTAGGTTGCAAGTTCTTTTCCACTCCCTCTTACTCATATCACTGCACCGGAAAAAGCCTGCTCTTTCCTGAAATCTCTCAGTGTTACTGCCGCACAAACCCATTCTCTGCATATGCGTTCATTTTAAGCTACATAAAATAACATTCTTTTAAATAAAACACAATTTTTATTCAGTGGATAAGTTACTGAATAAATACAGATAAACAGTTATCTTTTTTTTGATACTCAGGGCACATAAACAGCCATAAATACAATCATAAATAGAAAATATAAATAGAAATATAAACATTCATTAGTTCTTTGCTGTTTTAACACTCAATACAAGTGGACTCAATTCTCTCCCAAAGCATTCTGAATTAAGTCAGACACTGCTTCCCACAGAGCAGCAGTGACACAAACCCAGAGTGCAATGAAAATCTGAAAATCAGGCCAGAATTACACTAGTAATATGCTAGTGCACAAGGATGGCCAAAGAAGGAAAAGGACCTAGGAGATGAGGGAGAGAGAAGGCGCAGGAGAAAGAATTTTGTATGAGTGCTGGTTGGTAGGTGTACATTAGGGCAATTTACTGCCAAGGACAACATTTCCACCATCTCTCTCCCTCCATCGCAAGTTACCAGTGCTTCCTGTTCTAAAATCCATAACAGCAAGAATCACTACTTTCAGAATGCAATTTGCTCAGATTTGGAAAGGAAATGTCATGTTGAATGCGTGGGATGCAAGGTGGGCGACTGTGGGATTTCTTCAGAGGGATACTCATAGCAGATACTTCTTCTCAGTGTTGCCTCCCCTACTAATTCTTCCTAGGACTGGTGGTGGATGACTGGAGTGACACATGTGCAGCCCACAGTGATGACTTGCTTCTCTAGCCGGTAGGTGGACTGGCAGCCCTGCTGCTCCCGCCGGAGGACAAGGATCTCCTGTTGGATGGGGACGGAGTTGAGGCTGTGGTCCTCCTGCCCCAGTGGGTTCACACAGCTGGAGAGGCGGCACTTGGCATCAGCAATCACCTGAGGGAAGCGGTTGGGGTCCTCATCAAGCCTGGGGATAGGGACACAGAAGTGTTTTATGAACTTGCACAACATGGTTTGGCAGGATCTTCTTGCTTATCTCCATGAAAGCACCTTATTATTTACCTGTGTATCCTCACTATGAGACACAGCCAAAAAAATCCCCCTACCCTCAGATTGGATATTAGGAAAAAATTCTTCACTGAAAAGACTGTCAAGCACTGGAAGAAGCTACCCAGGGAAGTGGTGGAGTCACCATCCCTGGAGGTATTTAAAAGACATCTAGATGTGGTGCTTAGGGACATGGGTTAGCACTGGACTTGACACTGCAGGGTTAAAATTGGGCTTGGTGACCTTATAAGCCATTTCCAGCCCAAATGATTCTATGATTGACAAAGATTGACAAGATGATTAGAAACCACTCCAATCTGTACTACATACAGTTTCTCTTGGAGAAATCTCACCCGATATCAAAATGCAAATGCACATCAAGAAGCGTTAGCAACATTCATAGGACTCCAGGCATATGTTAAAAACCAGCCACCATTCACCACAAACATCTGTGAAGCATAGCTCCTGCAATTTAGATAACAATTTACCTGTAATCCCAAGGAGAGAGAGACCGGTTCCTGACATCATGGACCACCCTAAAGGGATGATCTGAGTTGCTGATACGAACGTCAACTTTCACTGTGGTAGGAAACTTGAGATTCTTTTGGTTCAGGCAATCTTCACTAAGCCTCACAGAGCCACTGTTCTTGCTGGGTCGAGGGTGAGCTACCCTCCCATGGGGTGAGCTCCCTACAGTGAGTGCTAGAACCAGCACCAAAACCAGTGATCTGATCTGGGAGAGAAAGGTGTTGTTAGCTCTGTCCAGCCAAGAAAGAAAGAGCACAAACAGCAAAGACTTTACTAGACTGAACCATCAGTAAACCGTCTTATATTTGAGTGAGATGGGCCAGCATAAACAAATAGCAAATGATGCTAATAATACTCATCACAAGAGATGCTAAACTCTGATTCAAATTCCGGTTCATAGTTGGATTGCACCAAGAAGAGCTTCTCTCCAACAAGTTATGAAAGGTCCACCTCTGCGGTCGAAAAGCAATGATCTTGTGATCTACAAGGTGGAGTAATGACTCAGCTGATCTAAGCTTACAAACTTAGTAAGCCATATGCTTTCTTAGAAGAGGAAAGGTTGACCACCTAGCAAAAGCTTTTAAGAAAATCACAACAGTTGGCAGTGCTGCAAATGTTACCCAGATTGAAATTTAAGTAAACAGACATTCACTTTACAATGATTCAGCAATTTTGATAGCATGTCGTCTGAGAAAAGGACTGTCTCTCCCAATCCCACATCAGCCGTGCTGCCCTTACAGATAATTATGGATAGTCCATTGCCGCCTTTGTCACTCAAGCACCAGCCCTTTTGCAAAAGCTCAGGACAGAAGGCTGTATGAGGCAGATTTAGCATCCCATTCATCTCTCACTAAAACCAAAAGTGTTGTTTGTAGATAGCATCCTGGGATCTGCATTGTGCTTTTTCTCTTGCAGCAAATGCATCTTAGCAGTTACAGCAAATGCAAGTACTCACCACTGCAGCATAGCTGGCAAAAGCCATGGCACTGTTTCTGCTGTTTAGGTGTATGTGCGCAGTGACAGAGCACAAGAGCTCTTCTTCTCCAAGACCTTTTCCACTCGTGTGTTTCAAAGCCAGCTGTGGTCTCCTTTTTATAGTGAAGCTCAACCACTACCATCCTTTCCATTGCAGCATATGGCTGGCTTACCTGATCCGAGGTTAGGAACTGATATTTCATTTTCTACCCCACTTCCTTCCGTCTAGCTCCAGAAAGGGAGGGCAGATACTGTGTCATCAGAATCCTGAATCAGCCAATACAGTTTACAGAGGCAGAAAAAGAGATAATGGAAGAAAAGGGGAGGGAAAAAGGTTCAGGCAGCCTGGTTTTTTCCCCCTTCTCACCCTATCTTTCAACTATTAATGTTCTCTCACCACAAACACATTGGTGGATACATTTTTATGTGCCTCACACAAACCAAATAGCAGAGATCAGCAAGCTGCAAACGAGGGCTTCAAAATGAGGACAGGACATGGAACTTCATGGTTTAACCTCCCTTTGCTTCAATTGCACAATCCACACACACCTCAGCTCGAGGATCCCTGTGTCATTCCATGACTTGCCAAGGGGAGAAAAATGCCCAGGGGAATTCCTCTCAGGGTGTCTCAGAGCACCAGGAGCTGGGATGCCTTCCTCATTCATTGCTGAAATCCCATAGAGACACATTTTACAGAGCTCTTTGAAAAACTCATGCACACCCTACAAGGGTCTTGAGGGCACTAATTTGTCTTACTGGCCTTGACCAGTATCACCATGGATTTCCCTGCACAGCCAATTACAAGAAGGCCTTATCAGTTCAGTTTTGGGCCCCCAGTCCCTGCCTTGGCTATGCTGTAGGAGTGCTGGTTTCCTGTCCTTTCTCTGGTCCTACCTACTGGAAGGACCTTAGAGTAGCATTTCGCTTGGATGAACTCCTCAGGCATACGTGGCATACCATCTCCCATGATCATACGGTACTGCAATTTGCTTACGTCTTCTCTGAATGCCAGGGGGGTGGAGAGAATGTAAAGTATTTTTAAACAGCCTTTTCCTTATTCTCACAACGGCTGTAGATGATGATGATGGCACAGTAATGTGTTATGTCTCTCCAGTAGCTAGACTAGACCTCCCAGTATTGCCAGTAATGAACTTGCAGACCCTCTGGTCTCTCCCAGCATCCTGCCCATGCTTATGGCTGCTCCAATACCTGGAGCTAGGCCAGTTTGATGTCTTTCCATGCTGACATACAAAGGCAAAAAATATGCACATACTGGACCCCCAGCTGCTGGCCCTTAGACCTTGCAGCACTTGGATAGAAAGTGGAATTACACTTTAAAAAAAAAGAGAAGAAAAGGATTTAATAAGAAGACAGCACACGCTGGGGTGATCAGGCACAGAACTGTCAGACGAGCATAGTGACCACAACCCCACTTACATGTAATCAGCCCCTATCATCCCTCCTCTCATTTTCCAGTTTGCTCCTCACTGATCCACCCTGATCCTTTCCTTTCCTTTCCCTAACTTTGCCCCTTCCCTTAAACATCCCATAGTAAGTCTTGCACAGTCCCAAAACGCTCTTCCCAGCACACCACCAGAAGTCCCATAGCCCTGTAGCCATCAAGGTGATCTGGGGGAAGCTTCCCCCTTTGACTTGTCTAGGATTGAAAATCTTCCTTGGACAGCCCCAAAAGAGCTAGGTCAGGGGCTCCATTGGCACTGTGTTATTTTGGTTCCTCCACCTGGCACTGCTCCTGTACTCCTTTGTGTTCACAGAAAATGATGGGTTTTAATTGAACATGCTAATAATTCTCATTTTACCATTAGGGCAGAGAGGCATGAAAATAAAAGGAAAAGGAGAAGCGCATGTGCTGTTGCCCCAGAAGCACCAGCACCTTTCTTTGGAAGTAAAAGCTATTGTTATTGCAGAAAAAGACCAGGTAGCCAGTTTATCACAGAATCACAGAATGGTTTGGGTTGGAAAGGACCTTAAGACCATTTAGTTCCAACACCCCTGCCATGGGCAGGAACACCTCACAATAGACTATGTCACCTAAGATTCCATCCAACCTGGCCTTGAACACTGCCAGGGATGGATCATTCACAACTTCTCTGGGCAACCTGTTCCAGTGCCTCACCACCCTCACAGTAAAGAACTTCTTCCTTATATCTAACCTGAACTTCCCATTTAAGTTTAAAAGCATCACCCCTTGCCCTATCGCTACAGTCCCTGATGAAGAGTCCTTGTCCAGTACCCTTTTAGGCCCCCTTCAGATATTGATCAGCTTCTCTGTGGAGAAAAGCCCCTGAGAAGCCTCTCCCAAAGCCATGCAGCCAAGCTAGAAAGGAAAGACTGAAAAGTAGGACTCTTCACACAAACTCACTTTCAGTCCTTCAGAAAATCAGGAGCCTCCTACAAATTCATGGCATTTTCAAATGGGAAGGGACTAACCCAGTCCCTGCTTTATCACCTTTCTTGAATAGCACCTACAGAAATCTCCACTGACTGACGCTGTATGTCACTGCAGGATGGTGTCACGATGTTGTGGTCTCATTCAACTGATGGTTCAGAGACCAGCAACTCATGCCAAGTAAACATTTCATGCTTCAGGTTACCAAGTTCACCTGAGGTAACACCAATTTTGTGACACGTGTTCCTATTCTGACAAATGCATCTACTAAGACACAGAGAGTGGAAGACTGCAAGAGGGTAGAATTACCAGAAACCCACTTCTGTACCCCAGAAACTGACCCCCTTTTTTTCCCCTGAGCAATCACGGTGAAAGGAAAAGGGCATTGCCATGAAAATGGGTTGGATTTTGCAGGTACAGTGTTAAGCGGAAACTGTTACATGCGATGAAGCAATGACGTTACCACACCAAATAGCGGGTTATTAGCCCTGACCACCACTTTCCACTCACATCTTCTGTCTTCAGTGGTTTATAGCTTCAGTGAGGATTCCCTCTTTGACCTGAAGTTTCCTATGACTTAATTTGTGTTGAAGTTTGCTGAAAATCTGATTTAAAAGAGGTCACCTGCACCACCTCCAAGGAAATGTAGAACTAAAACTCCTGAGCAGACAGAAACCAAAAGTACTCAAATGTCTTTGAACATAGACATACGAACGCCAGGCACAGAGCTGTGACCTGCATTTCACTGACTCCGCTATTGGGCAAAGCAAGCTCTGTTTCTCAGCTGCATCTGTGCAAATAAATATTCATAGCTGATGCTCATGTTTCAAAGACACGATCATTTTCTGCTCTGGAAGCAGGTGCCCTGCCATGCAGGAAGGACCAGGGAGAATAGATATGGCTGGAATCCTAATAGATTAATAGCATTTATCTGGAAGTAATGCTTCTGCAGCACCCTCTGCCCCACCACCACCCCATCACATGGATAGAGTCAATGGGTGTCTACATCGCAGCAAGCTGCTATGAGAATAAGCGTCATTTTAGTGGTAGGCGTCTCAGCCAGCTCAATTGAAGAACAGCAGAGGACCTTCTGTAGCCTGCACCAGCAAAGGAGGTAATGGGGGTGAAATCGTAACCTCTGAGATCTACAGATACTGAGGCAAAATAAGCATTTCAGAGCTGAGCTAAAGCGCAAGGCAGGACTCCAATCTCCAGCAGCTTAGTCCTGTCAACCCTAGCTATATCCCTTCATGATGTGTGACACCATAAAATCACTTGCCTTCTGATTTAGGGAGCTGACTGTACATATCCATGCTTACCCCTGCAAGGTTTGCTGATGGCACCTTATCACATCAAGACTCAAGACCAAGCTGTTGATCACAGTTGAGAGATGTGTACTGGAAACACTAAATTTTCAGAGTAAACATGGCTACAATGGGCAAAACCTCACTTCTAGCTGCCACCTTGGTTCAGCTTCACACTTTGGACAGAGCTGCGGGTTGAGTGGGAAATAGGGATTAGGTGATGCTGATGGTCCTGGCATGGGGATTTCACCCCTAGCCCCTGCAATCTGGGTGCTCACCCATCCTGCAGCAGGCAGATAAATAAGACATTTAATTTCTAGCATCAATAGGCCCATAGAGAGTAGGGGAAATAAAGGAGTTGAGAAATATAACACTAAGGTGCAGTGTGTTAAAGAAAGCACCAGGGAAACATCTCTGCCATCCATCTCTTCCATTCACATCTCTGTGCATGGCCAAGTCTGGTGGCACAACAGATGAGCTGAGCAATGGGTGATGCACGAGGGCAGGCTCTCTGTATTGGGTCACACAACCCAAACAAGGGTTGGGGCCAGAACTGGGGCTCCTGTTCTCACTTCCATGCAGCAGGGATGAAACCAGGTAAAATATTAGGGACACATGATTTGAGAGGAGGCAACAGGCAACATAGAATCATAGAATAGAATCATAGAATAGTTAGGGCTGGAAAGGACCTTAAGATCATCAAGTTCCAGCACCCCTGCCATGGACAGGGATACTTCACACTAAACCATGCCACCCAAGGCTCTGTCCAGACTGGCCTTGAACACCAGCAGGGATGGAGCATTCACAACTTCCCTGGGCAACCCATTCCAGTGCCTCACCACTCTCACAGTAAAGAACTTCTTCCTTAGATCCAATCTAAACTTCGCCTGTTTAACTTTGAACCCGTTACCCCTTGTCCTATCGCTACAGTCTGTAATGAAGAGTCCATCCCCAGCATCTCTATAGCCCCCTTCAGATGCTGGAAGGCTGCTATGAGGTCTCCACGCAGCTTTCTCTTCTCCAGGCTAAACATATAAGAACAAACACTTAGCTTGTCAATATTGGATTCCACGAATCATTTTATTACCTGTGATTTTTAATCTCAAAAGGAGCATGATGTCCCTCAAGAGAGGTTGCACACTCACTATTTCCCAGTGGGAGCTGAAGCTTATCACAGAATCAGAGAATGGTTCCAACCCCCTCCCGCAGCAGGGGCACCGTCCACTAGACCAGGTTGTTCTGACTTCTCAGATATATCCAGCAAAATAGACAAGAGCATAAAGAAGAGACTGTTTACATGGGCCTGCAGGGGTAAGACAAGGGGGAATGGCTTTAAACTGACAGAGGGGAGATGGAGATGAGATCTTAGGCAGAAGTTCTTCCTTGTGAGGGTGGTGAGGCCTTGGCACAGGGTGCCCAGAGAAGCTGTGGCTGCCCCATCCCTGGCAGCGTTCAAGGCCAGGTTGGATGGGGCTTTGAGCAACCTGGTCTAGTGGAAGGTGTCCCTGCCCATGGCAGGGGGTTGGAACTGTATGAGCTTTAAGGTCCCTTCCAACACAATCCGGTCTGTGATTCTATGGACTGAGGTGGGCATCGGCTCGCAGGAAGCGCACAGAGGTACCATTCAGCGCTGCAGGACGATAACATAAACCAGATTTACTTGCCCTAGAGCTCCTCCTGGTGTCTTATCATGGGAAATACAACATTAAAAGCGCCCCAGCTGTAAGGGCCGGGAAAAGAGATGAGATGGCTCCAAAAACTATCAAATGCCTTCACCACTCCCTGCTGTGACCTGCGAAAGCAACAGCCTCGGAAAGACAGAGAAGTGGGGAGAGGAAGGAGATTACAGTGTTCTCACTCCTATAGAAAGGCAACGTCAGAGATGCAGCTATCATGAGAACTTTTGCACCCAGGCACCTGAGTTGATAAGAAAACACTACCTACACCTTGGAAAAGGCACTTAGGTAAATTTGGCACATTGCTTCTGCCCAGGGGCTCTGCAGCATGGAGCCACCACAGTGGTGGCCATGCAGGAGCAGAGCCCTCCTGGCTCAGCTTCCTGCCCAGTCCCACAAAGCTGAGACTGGAGCTGCATAACGAAACCACTGACCCAGAACAACTCTGACCTTCTGTGTGCTTAACTCACCTTCACCAGCGTTGGCAGTTTCACTGCTGGCAGTCTGTCACTGTATTAGTTCAATGAGCTCTTTAGAAGGCTGTAAACATGTAAAATCCCCACCAAGCCTGAAAGGGTGATGTCACAGCTGTGTTGGATGAGGGGAGGTCAGAGATCAGGCTTTTGTAATTTGGAGAAGAAAAATTAAGGTTTCCCCCATGCCCTGTGCAATAAGATGCTACCAAGTCTTCCTTAGGCACCAGAACGCGTAGCTGCAGTGGGAGAGGCCGGAGCTACCCGACGTTTATTATCCATCCACTCCAAGGGCACCCCTGCAAGCGCCTGGTCCACCAAGTCAGAGGCACAGTGATGAAGGATGTGCCAACACAGCCTCTGAGCCCAAAGGGGTAGGCAGTTGGCTGAAGGCTTTCCACAGCAGCCCAGGTCCCTGAAAGACTATAGCTGTACCCCTAGAAGTGGGAACAGTTTAAATCAAAGTAAGCAGCAAGTCATGGGACAAACACTAGACACTTTTATTATTCAAATCAGTTACTTAAGTCATCTGGAAATAAGCACACATGAACTGTGCAGATGCCCAGAGATGGGCAGTGACAACAGCAAACAGCCTGTGCAGTTTGGGGATCTCCTCCAAAGCTTGACTTCAGACTCACCAGGATAGGAAAATAAAAGAAGCAATAAAAAGGCAGTTAAAAGATAACCCCAGATCTTCAGCAGCTTTGGCACAAGCTGCCAACACTGGTCTGCGTGTTCAGCTTTTCCTAAAAACCATCCCAGCCATAGGAACCTGTTGGTTTCTAGGAACAGTCTTTTCCCAAGCAACAGTCACCTCTGTGCTCCCAGAGAGCAAGATGGTTCAGCAAATCCCCTAAGGGCAAGGGAAAGCTTTTACTGTCTTCAGCAGTTTGTGGTTACCTTCCACAGGACGAAGATTTGCAGCAGCTCAGCCATAGGGACATATAGGAGAGGCAGGACCCAGGTCCCATAGCTTTGGCCTTTCTTTACTACAGAAGGTTTCCATTGGCAGGGTTCATAGGGGCATAATACCAGACTGGAGGCCAAACCCATCTGTACCAGGGATATGGCCCATGGGCAGCTCTAAGCATTCCAGGTCCTTCCCACCCACTTGGAGCCAAAACTCCCAGCAGGGCTGTGAAACAGCAGGTCAGATAATATACTTGACCCCTCCAATGCCAGAAATCACCCTCCACAAGGTGGGTAGGAAGAGTGGGGGAAGAGGCTGGTCACAGCCAACAGGACAGGCATCAGGCATCTCTGCTTATGAGACAAGGTCTGGGCTATACAACTAGGGAAAAAGAGAAAACAAAGGGTAAAAGTGCTCTCATACTGCTTCTTACCACCACTGGTATTCAGTGTTGGATTCCTAAATCCGTATTTTTTTATTCAAAGGCTGGAACTATTACCACCAAAGATAAACACGATACATTAAAAACACTGATACTTTGCACCTAAGTTTTTCCTCTTGGCTCCTTGCAGAAACAAACTTCTTCCCAAACAAGCCGGTTTGAAGACAGCAACACTAAGACAGCTTCCAGAGCTCCTGGCTTCTTTTGGTGCCAGTAATGATGGAGGACTGTAAAGTGCACAGACTTGAGCTCCCCAAAGTTCAGCTCAGCCAGAAGAAGCACTCAGGAGAGTTAAAGGCAAGCACAAAGAGTCTCCAGCCTAACAGTCCATAGGAATTTGGGCTCTTCCACCCAGATGCTCAGATTAGGAAGATAATGTCATCAGACACCATGATCTGGTTGTCATCTTGCATGTGGGCCAATGCTATCTTCACCTCATCCTGCGAGAAGGGCTCAGGGTTGTCGCGGTTGATGGACTCCATCATATTCTTCAGACCTACAGACTGGGCATGGGAAGCCTTGAAAATCTCCAGGAGACGAGCCTTGAACGCCTTCAACCTGGTCAGGGAAGGTGAAGAGTAATAACCCTTGAAGATGCACTCACACAAGTCCTTCCCCTTCATTCCCTCAGGGATGCCTCAGCCCTTCCTCATTCCAGAAGCAGCACCCAGCAGGAAAGCCAAAAGAGCCAGGAGCACCCAGAACAGATGAATCCCCATCAATGAGCAACAGCTTGAACCCACCAGGTGGGGTGGAACATGCAGAGATAGGTACCTCCTAAAGCCCCTACTCACCTCGGCTCAGCCAGCTCCGGCTTCTTGGCTTCACCAGTGGCTGAGGCTTCAGGTGTCTTTGGAGTGTGTGCCTGAACTGGAGCAGAAGGAAGAGTTACCTTTGACCAAGGAGTCCAAGCACCCAGAGAGCAACAACACTTGGCCTTGGGATGAGGCGGGCAATGCTGAACTCCTTCCCAACATTGTTATTTCTGCAGCAGTTTGGAAGTGGACATCAAATTAACCAGCAACACCAACTCTCCTGTCCCACATGGCCATGGATGGTTTACAACAAAAACTCATCTTCATCTGTGGGGCTCGATGGTGCCACACCATGGACCATGAATGACCCCCAGGGTGTGCAGACCAGCAGGGTTGAAGGCAGCAGCACTCTCAAGACCTGGGTGCCACCTGAGAAACCCCAAGGACTCACCTTCTGGCATCTCCTCCTCAGCGTCACTGAAATCGTATGGGTCATAGGAGTCCCCCTCGTCCCCTGTGCGTGCCTTCTTTCTCCTGGGTAGGGGAAGAAGATGTCTCCTCTGCACTGGTACTGGGGATCATCCCAACCCAGATGCAGGACCTGGAACTTGGCCTTGCTGAACTTCATGAGGTTTGCAGAGGTATTAAACAGTACTAGTCCCAGCACCAACCCCTGAGGGACGCCACTCATTCCTGATGTCCGTTGACTGCAACCCATCGGACATGGCCATCCAGCCAGCTCCTTATCAAACCAGAGGTGATCCACTAGACAGTGGAGTATTTCCCCGAGGTCAGCACTGCCTGCCGCGACATCAGAAGAGGCTGGTGCCCCCTGCATGGCACCCCTTCCCTTGCTCTGGCTCCTACCTGCTCGTCCTGCGCTCCTCCTTGGGCTGTGACTCCTCATCGTCCTCGGTCTCCGAGTCATCCCCTGCCTGCTTTTTGCGCTTCTTCTTCTCCAGCACCTATGTGCCACAGACAGGATGGACTCGGCCCCCTTTTCCACTCGAGTTGCTTGCAGGGGACCAACCCCCAAGATCACACTACGGTGGCCTCATCCCAGACTATTACCAGGAAAGGATCTCACCAGCAGCCCACCAAACCCAGCCTTTACAATGGCAATTTCAGGACCCCAAAGAGCCAAGGGACACCTTCCCCTCACCTTTTTGAAGTAGGCAAACTGCACCAGCTCCAAAGCTGCTTCAGCATCCTGCAGATCAACAGTCTTGTTCATCCTGGCCTTGGCATGGGCTGTGGAGAGGCGAATAAGGGTCTCCAGGGTACGAGCCGTGACAGGGGAAGTCTGGGGAGAGACAGAGAGAGGCATCTCTGGCAGGGTTGACCCCACCTCAGCATCTCACTTTACTGAGATGCATCATGTCCAGGGTGGAAAACACCGATAATGAGAGAGGGGAGCCTGTGTCTCTGCTTCCCTCCTCCTGGTCTGAGGGGCAGCTGCTCTCAGGGCTCACCATGGCAATGTCTGAGTTCATCTGGTCCTGGCTGCGCAGGCGGGAGTACTCCTCTGCTATATAGCTCGCTGACTCCTCGGTCAAGACGGGCTTAATCATCTTTGCTACGTGGATGTACTTCCTCATGAACTCCATGCTGACAACCTTCTCCCTGCAGGGAATGACCTCCATAGTGACGGGCAAAGGGTGTTTGCGGAAGTGGGCTTCCCACTGTTTACCATTCACAGGCATCTATGTGTGTGGGGAATTAGCTCCAGGAGATGTTCCCCACCAGCCTGGCATGCGACCAAGCCTAGAGCAGGGCTCCCTTGGTATCCTGCCCGTGTACCTCCCCATAGGCCATCTGAAGCATCTCTGGCACCACCTACGAGCCACTGCCTGGATACCAAAGCCAAACGCATCAATTCACAGTGCTAGAAGCCACCAAAGCGCTTTTGGGGATGTGGGATGAAGGACTCACTTGCGGCGGTGGGGCCCGTGCAAGAGGTCATTGTGTTTCTCATACACTTGGAGCTCCTGTTCCTCCTCCTGCGCAAAGTCAGGGTCCTCTGTAGCCAGGATCTCCACTGCGCTGCCCAGGGGCATGGCTGGAGAGGGGAGAGTCATGAAGCATGGGCTTTTATCCTCTGAAGCAGCTTCCAAGAGCCACCAAAAGCAGTGCTCAATAAACCAGGGATGCTGAACCTTAAGAGCTGCCACCAAAGGGTGACACCAAGGTGTCCTTCCAGCAAGGAAGGACAGGACTGAGCAGCTAGAAGACTGCAGTTACAAGCAACTCACCATCCCCGTCCTGCTCGTTGGGTTTGCGGTAGCGGTGCATCCGCAGGACATGGTCCGAGATCTCCCTGTCCTGCTCAGAGTCCATCTGGTCCAGCACAATGAAGAGCAGGTCAAAGCGGGAGAGCAAGGAGTCCTGCAGGCCGATGTTCTCCATAGGTGTCTTGTATTGATCATACTGCAATAGGATGGTATGAAGCGTTACAGGAGACCTACATGGATCAGTCTTGACTGTCAGCAAGGCTGGGAGGAGCTCCTCAGGCCAGGCCTTAAAGAATGGATGTGCAGGCAATTGGACACCACACTAAACCCAGCCTGCTGCAGCAGTAAGACCTCTTTTCCCCATCCTTAAAGGAAAACATGTATTTCTTGTGATCCCAGATCAGACACCAAGACTAAGGCTCATCACCAGGATGAGAGTCCACTTGGCTGCCCTGAGACACACAGGCAGAACTGAGTTGGGATGACAAACCTCATAAGCCCCTCTCTCCTCCATGACAGCCATGAGCAGCAAGAGACCAAACCAACCACATCTTCACTGCCCCCAGGGATCCCAGTCCCAGCAAGAACCAAGTCACTGGTTTTGGCTGAAACTTCTGGCTTTTACCAACTGTCTCCTCCACCGAGATGGCTCCCAGCATCTTTCCCCATGGAGGGGACCAGCAAACACAAGCACTCACCCGGCCGTAGACAGGGTTGGCTGCTGCCAGGACACTGCAGCGGGAGTTGAGGCGGGCATGGATGCCAGCCTTGGAGATGGTGACACGGCCCTGCTCCATCACCTCATGGATGGCTGTTCGGTCAATATCAGACATCTTGTCGAACTCATCAATGCATACCACCCCCCGGTCAGCCAGCACCATGGCCCCTGCTTCCAGGCGCCGTTCACCTGGGATGGAGGAGGAGAAAAAGAGGGTCATCACCTGCACATCTGCATATCTCCAGCAGCCCTGCACATCTCCTGCCCTGCTGTCCCCTCCACCACAGCTCTAACCTTGTGACCAGGCTAAGCCTCAAAGAGCAGCAGCACCCCTCAGGGCTGTCTGTCTCCTACTCAACTTGACAGCAAGATGAGGACACTCAGGATGAGGAGTAAGCCCATGAGGCAGACAAGAAGATCCAGGCTGTTGCTAGCCCTCACACAGGGTGCAGCAAGTAGGGGTAGAGAACACTACCACATAACAGAGGCAGAGAAAATACTCCCAAATATCACGATCATTGCCATAAAGTTTCTGGATGGAGCAAGTCCTGCCAGCATCACTACAGAACAGCAGCCATAGATCTGAGTCCTTCCCAGGTGTTAACAATCATCCCTCTGACTGCTCCCACCAGGAACCAGCCCATTCCTCACCAGTTTCTTGGTCTGTGGTGACAGCAGCAGTCAGGCCAACGCCAGAGGAGCCTCTGCCAGTGGTGGGGATGGCACGGGGCGCGGTGCAGAGCACGTACCGCAGCAGCTGAGACTTGGCAACAGAAGGGTCTCCTGAAATGGAGAAGTTCATGTTTAATAACCACACATTGCCTGCATACAGTGCTTAGCCTGGGGCTGGTGGGGAGGGAAGGGGACAGGAGCCAGTTTGTTCAGTCTTCAGAAAACAAGGTGATCAGATGATCTTGCCTTCTCAACGACCCAGTGGGAAGAAATAGAGAAGATGATGCTAGAGTTGAAAGGTGCATGGTGATGGGACCAGGGACACTGGAGACAATTTGGAACACAGGAAATCTCAATTGGATGGTAGAAGAAAAAGAGATGATGGTCAAACACTAGGATAGAGGCCCACAAAAGACAGAGGATCCCATCCCTGGTGATGTTCAAAATCAGCTGGACAAGTACCAAAGCATTCTGACCTATCAGTGACACCAGCTCTGCCCTGTGGATGTGAGACCTCCAGAGGTTCCACCTAACCTCAATTACTCTATGAAACTCTCCCACACCACCATCTGAGGGTGCCTCTGCCTCGCCCTTCCAGACCTATCAGCAAGATGTTGATGTCTCCTCGGATGCGGCTCCCATTCTCCAGGACCTTCTCCACCCCTCCAAGCAGCATGCAGAGAAGGGCCTTCTTGATGTACTCGTGCCCATGGATGCTGGGAGCCAGGGACTTCGCCAGCTGGTTAAAGATATCCTAAAGGCAAAAAAGGCAAAGCACAGCCCATCACATGGACTGTAGCAAATAAGAACAAAGAGCAATACTCCACAAGTTCATTTCAGCACAAAAATGGTGCTTATTCCTATCTCAGAACCATGTGGATGAAAATTACTTAGAAAGGAGACCACCGGCCAGAGTTTTGTTTCAATGGGGTCTGAAGCTCTAGAGCATCCTGACTGTCACAGTCACCCAAGGGAGCACTGGAAGCAGCAACCCCTGTGAAAGCAAGGCTCTCTTCTCTCTATGCTACAAAGCAAAGGTCTGAGTGTAGGGCCAGGCTGGGGCAGACCCCCTTATCTCATTCCAGTTTGGGATTTGAAGAGGAAAGAGGGAGGTGTTTCTCCTACAAGGGAAATTCCCTGGCAACAAGCTGACAGGGTCAGGACACGCGCAACATGGGCAGATCTCTGCCTCAACAGCTATGCACAGCAGTGCTGTTAGCAGGCAGCAAGGATACTCTGCTAGCAGCACAGAAGCAACAACAAAACAACTCCAGGACCTGATCAAAGCCTAAGCAGAAACTGCAAAGAAAGTGAGTGGAAAATCCAGCAACATTGCTAACAGGGTTGAAGAGTTACTTGCAACCCAGTAAGGCATCTCCTTAGCCACATGCCAAGCCTTAAAGCTGCTCATAACTGAAACCTCATGCTCCAATACAAGCCTGCCTTCTAGATGTAAGGCTTAAATACCTTGGAGTGACTCTTGCTGAATCGCTTGATCTTGGCCACATCAGCAGCAGAGTAGAGAGGCCGGGCATCTTTGTTCATCTGCTTCACGTGGCAGGCAATGAGGATAGTCCTGGAGAAGGGACACAGCCATGATCAGGTCTGCAAACCCCACAAAGCCTATGGGTCACAGCAACAACACAGCAGAAACTTCACACGGTCATCATTTACTCTAGGAAGTCCTGGAGGGGAGTGGAAAGCTTGAAGAGCTGTAGCCGCTTTTATATGACTGCATAAGGCCATCAATGGAGCATCTTTAAGAGTATCCAACCCCCTCTGTGTACAACTGGAGCTCACAGCTACACACTGATGCTAGGGAGCAAACCATTGCCAAGTGATTTAATCCAGTGTCTGGCCCACTCTGTGATGGCCACCCACCTGTGCTAGATCTCAGCTTCCAGGGATGTAACCCAACTAAAAAGGGTGGCAGGGCTGAAGCCAAGACAAACAAAGGCTCACCTGAAAGTCCCTGATGTGTAACCTCCTTTCTTTCCTGGCAGGCAGCGGTACGTCCCCACCACCTGGATGCGATCTCCAGGCTTTACCTTGTCCACCAGGTCATCATCCAGAACAACATCCACTGAGCGTGGCAGCTGACCTGCTGGTGCCTTCTCAGGCATCTCCTGGATGGTGATGGTCTGATGGTCCTTGTAGACCGAGAGTCCAAACTCTGTCTCCAGGGGGTTATTCTCTTCATCCTAGAGGAGGAATCCAAATAAAGAGACTAGCACCAGTTTTCAGGAACACATCCAACAATGGGGACAAAGCTAAGGTCAACCTTCCTCCATTCCCAAACACATGGCAAATCCTCCACCCAAGGTGCATACACCCTCCAGGACAGCACAGCAGGCTCATACTGGCCTGGGTCCCAAGAACCGCAAATCTGACTGACAACTCCCCAAGAACCCACACTAGAGCAGAACCATTACCCTAAGTAACACTGAACTAGTGGGTCTGGTAGCCTTGTGTCCCATGGAGGCCTTCTTCATATGTTCCTACCAGCTCGCTGGGACTTTCACACATTTGGTGTTGTTGGCAGAGGGAGAAGGGATACACAGGGATCTGAGCCCCAAGCTCAGACCTGACACATTCTCTCTGCCCAGAGGAACCTGCTGATGCTCCCCACAAGGCTACTTGACCTCACCTTTGTAGGGTAGACAGAACTGGATGGGAAAGCATCCAGGGAGGTCAGGTCCGTGTATCGGCGCTCAATAGTCTTCTTGGTAGCTGGGCAGTAATGGACACTCCGGACGATCTTTGGACGCACCAGAGAGCCTGAGGTTCGGAGAATGAGGAGTTAGGGGCAGGGATACCCCAGCCCTCTGCCAGCAGACAGTCCCCAACACTAAACTGCCAACCACAGCCAGCATCTGCTTGAGCCCAAATACCACCTCAACACTCAAGATCTCCTGCCAAGCCCCCTGTTCCCTTCACTCAGGTTGCCAGGATGTACCCCAGCTCCTAGTGGTCTCCAGCCCCCACACAGCAAACACCAGGACCCAGAACTTCCAAAGCCCTTGGGTCTCCCCTAGTCTCACATTTTGTCACGATGCCCTCCACGCAGACAATGCAGCTAAGGAAACAGGCTGTCAGCGTCCGCGGTGACACGTGCTTGGAGCCGAAGCTGCCCTCTAGCCCGATGTAGAAGTCCTCGAACTGCTTGGCATAGGTGGCATCGACAGAGGCAACAAAATCCTTTAGGGCACGCTGGAAAGCAATCAGCTCCCCAAAGGCATTGTTCAAGAGCCTGCAAGAGGGAGGCAATGATGAAGACTAATCAGCTCCTTCTGCTGTCCACCTTAACGCTTGTCCCATGCCTCCATGTGCTCCAAAAGTTTAAAGGAGCAAGAGATGAAAAAACCCAAAGCCCATTATAGCTCTGTGTCAGATCTGCTGCCAGCAACAGCCAGAAGCTGAACAAACCCAACCACACATGAAAAATCTCACATGTTCCCAAGCAGACTGGCAAGCCTGCTTCAAAATATCCCCAAGCATCCTAACAAAGGAGATGACCCATATCATACGATCAACCCCAAGTTATTGCAAAAGCTGATTGCCGAGTCATGGGTTTGTAAGCTTGGAAGGGAAGGGGGAAAAGAGCAGGTCCACCTTTTACATAAGACTTGGTGCACAGGGCAGGGTTCAGCCCTTCCTTGACACAAAAGACCTGCAAAACCACGGCTCGATCTCTGAAAGCGTGTCTAGGGCAGGGTGCTGAAGGGAAGCCCGGTGCCCCACACCAACCGGTTGGCCCTCTTCTCGTTCTTCCGCCGCAGGTCGTTGATGCTGACGAGGAGGCGGTACCGGTTGTCGCTGATCATTTCCCGGACTTTGCTACAGTAAATCCCTTGGTCTTCCTGCAAGAGGGGTGAGAGGATAACACCCAAAACCCAACTCACTTTGCATCACCGCCTGCCAGAGACACCCCCCAGAAGCCGATTCCTGCGGAGCGCGATTCCCTTTAGCCCCACGGATCAATCCGGGGCGGGGGGGGGAAGGAGCATAAGGCCCAGATGCTCCCCAACCCCGGGGAATGAGGGGGACTCCCAGCGCAGCCCCGCTTCGGGGCTCACCTCATCGTCCAGGAAATCGAGGTAGTCGCGCTGCGCTTCCCGCAACTCCGCGTCCTCCAGCCCGCCCGCCGCCGCCATGCTGCCGACCGCGCCGGGAAACCGGGGGTGCCGCGGGGATCCGGCCGCTGCTGTGAGGGGGGAGATCGAGAGGAGCCGGGGGAAGCCGGACCGGTCCCAGCAGCGCCCGCGATCCCCCTAACGTAACCCGACTCGCCCGGAGCAGCCACCGCGCTCCCGGTTGGCGCGAAACACAAAACCCTTTCCCGCCACCGAACTGGAGTGCCACCTCCCTCCCGCCCAGCGGAGCTTCTCATTGGCCTTCGCAACCCAGCGCCAGCCAATGGGACAGCGATAGAGTTCGCGGGAGTGACGAGCAAGAGCTCCAGCCTATCAGTGCGCGGAGGGGCGGGGTGAAGGAGAGGTAGGAGGGGTGCATCCCAACTTCCGTGCGCTGGCGTGGGCCGGGATCGAGATGGGGATCGGGGTGGGAGCTATGGCTCCCGCGGCGCCGGTCGGGTTCCCAGCTCTGGCCCTTGGAAGTCGCCAGTCGGATGAAAGTACCATTTCGTTAAAAAACAACAACGAAAGTAAAAACATTCCCCCACACACGCACCTTTTTAAATTTTCCTATTATATTTTCCTATTTCCCACTCTAGGCACTTGCCAGACAACGCTTGGAATACTGTGTTCAGGTTTGGTCCCCGCTGCACGAAAAAGATGTGGCCAGGCCGCATCTCCAGAAGGTCCAGAGAAGGGCCACAAAGATAATCCAAGCACTGGGCAGCCATGAGAGGAAAGGCTGAGATAGCAGGACTAGTTCACCCTGGAGTAAAGAAGGCTCAGGGGAGATCTTATCCCCATGCTCCAGTATTTAAAGGGTGGCTACAAGGAAGATGAAGTCTCTCCTTTTACAAGGATTTACATGGAAAAGAAGAGGGGTGATGGGCATAAGATACTCCCAAGGAGATTCCAACTGGAAAATTTTTCAGAGTGAGAGCAATCAGCCACTGGAATAATCTCCCCAGGGAAGTGGTGGACACTCCAACATTGGACACTGTTAAGATTTGACTGGACAGGGTGCTGGACCATCCAGTCAAGGTCATGCCTTGAAAAGTTGGACCAGATGATCCTTGAGGTACCTTCCAACCTAGGATTCTATAATTCTGTGTCTGACTCTGTATTGCATTTGGGCATTCTGTAGTTCTCTTTTATGCGAGCCCAGGAATTTGTGGCTGAAGATACAAAAGCAGCAGGTCCGGTGGTGTTTGCAATAAAAAGGAGGATTTGGGGTGTGTCTTCGGAGAAGTGTTGCAGGCCTAAATCAAAGGAAAGAAGAGACAGCAATGGTGTCTGGAAAACAGCTGCTCCTCCTTGAAAAGGATTATGGTATTCCTTAAAAATCTTTTCTAAACCTTGCCTAAAAATGGAAAAAATAAACAGCTGAAGAAAACCTTTGTTTTGTTGCGTTTGCTTGTTTGTTTGGAGGTTTTTTAATCTCCCAGATTGCTCTGCTGGCAGCAGAGATGGTCCCTACAGCCAGAACAGGATCTGCACTCTCAGCAGCACCCATTGCACTTCAGAAGCTCCTCAAATCCACCTCTTCCCCTGATTTTCTGGAGATTTCCCATTTTCATTGCAGCTGGAACAAATGGGGGCAGAACAAGGAGGAGTGAATGGAGAAAGGCTTTGGTGTGCCCATGCCACACTTGCTGGGGTCATGCAAGATGTTTAAGTGGGCACACCAGCTGTGAGGGTATAAATCATAGAATCACAGAATGATTTGTGTTGGAAAGGACCTTAAAGCCCATCCAGTTCCAATCCCCTGCCACAGGCAGGGACACCTTCCACTAGACCAGGCTGCTCAAAGCCCTGTCCAACCTAGCCTTGAACACTGCCAGGGGTGGGGCAGCCACAGCTTCTCTGGGCAACCTGTGCCAGTGCCTCAGCACCCTCACAGGGAAGAATTTCTGCCTGAAATCTCATCTAAATCTCAGGTTAGAGCCATTCCCCTTGTCCTGTCCCTGCAGGCCCTTATTAAAAGTCCCTCTCTTGCTTTTTTGTTGGCCCTTGTATGTACTGGAAGGAAAAACTGGCTGGAGGAATCAGTCTTTGTGAGTTCCAAAACGAAATATAATGTATCCTATATAAATTGTCAGAACACAACATGAGACTTCACCTCTGAAACATTTTTCCTCTCTCTGCAGTAGACAGACTATTAAATCTTGCAATGAACACAATCCACATGCTTTATGGCATATAAAAAAGAGGTGGAAAGAAAAATGGGTTTTGAAAAAATAAAATATAGATGCAAAGTGACCTGTGAGTGCAGCTGGCAGTGCATGGAGTGGTACCAGGGTTGGATTCAGGCACATAGATCTCACCTATATTTAGGCGGCCAGAATGAATCCCAGCCTATAAAGACACTATAAATCGCTGCAGTGTTCCTCCTGACAAAGACAGTGAGCTCTGTGTGAGGACAGCTGGCAGGGACCCATTGCTCCTGACTGCAAGGTAACAAAAGTTAGGGATAAAAATAGCCGCCTGTTGTTATTCATGTCAGCACCCTGTAGCAACTGCTGCTGTGCTGTGGCTCTTGTCTGAATAATTAATTGGAGCAGGTCAGGACAGGGAGGACAGAGCTACGGAGAGCTGGGCTTGTTCAGCCTGGAGAAGAGAAGGATCCAGGGAGAACTTACAGCAGCTTCCAGTGCCTAAAGGGGCTACAAGAAAGCTGGAGAGGGGCTTTTGACATGGGTCTGCAGGAACAGGACAAGGGGGAATGGCTTTAAACTGACAGAGGGGAGATTTGGATGAGATCTTAGGCAGAAGTTCTTCCCTGTGAGGGTGGTGAGGCCCTGGCACAGGTTGCCCAGAGAAGCTGTGGCTGCCCCATCCCTGGCAGTGTTCAAGGCCAGGTTGGATGGAGCTTGGAGCAACCTGGTCTAGTGGAAGGTGTCCCTGCCCATGGCAGGGGCATTGGAACTGAATGAGCTTTAAGGTCTCTTCCAACCGCAACTCTTCCATGATTCTGTGAGAGAGATGGAGAACGCCAGGACAACAGTGACAACAAGGATTCCTTCCCTGCCTCTTGGGTCTCCCTAAGAGGCTGCTCAAGATCCCCAGGCATTCACTTCCTGCCATATCCCAGTGCTTGGAGACTGCAGCACAGGCACACAGTCATTTAGCACCTCCTATGCACTGGAAAAACACCCATGTGAATTAAGCACCTAAATACACAGTGGGCTACAGAGCTCACAGGAAAATAGAAGACTCACGGGTGAACACAGGAGTAATTTCCAGGGGTGAATTGTGCTGTGGGCCATAACACCCTGGCTCTTCGCAGGGTGCATTTTCTCCTCCATTCCTCACGTCTGTGTGTCAGCATCTGCATGTGTGCTTGGTATCTGAGATCCCTTTGTGGGTACCCTGCGATCCCTCCAAGGCTCTGTTTTGTTGTGGGCTTTTCCCTTTAGTTCAACTAAAAGCCACTCTTCAAGCGACAGCTGAATTCTCAAGTTGCCATCTATCAGCTTTCCTGTGTGCTGAGCAACCTCATCTCACCCATGGAGTGCAGAGGAGAGGCTTGTGGCTCATTCACAGCTCCAAAAATGGGGGGAGAGTACCCCAAATTCCATGGAGGGTCACCTTATCTTCCAACAACGCATTAGAGTTGAGGTTTCCAATATATTTGTGATAAGATAGAAAGATAATAACATGGAATGAGATGTTTTGAATGAAAAAAATATCACTTTTTATAATTGTCACAATGTGGAGAAGCAAGACTTGACTACGAGATGTTTTTATTAATGTCAGCTTTAAGTTTCCAAGGGATAAAAGAGTTTGTCCTTGCTGGTGTCTCCTGCAGCTGCAGTTGCAGGACTGGATCCCAGCCAAGGAATACACTCTCGCAAGAGGAAAGTTGTCCTGACTCTCACCACTTCAGGACCACATGTGGAAGACATAGAATCTAATGCTGAAGGAACCCCCTTTAATCCTTTAATCTGACCTTTTCCCTAACATAGGCTGAAGAATTTCACCAGATCGCATCTGCACCCAGCATGGGCATTTCTGACGTCGTTTTCTTCAAGTATTTGCTGTTCCCAGGCACTCTGGTAAATCTTTAAACTGATCTAGTTGTGGAGAATTAAAGCACAGAAAACAGCCATCAGTGTGTATGAATGGCATTTCTTCACATAAATGCATGGGGAGCTGCTTTAATCTCACTAAAAGAGCACAGGGAAGTGGGTAAGAAGTTCATACTCTGACCTTCAGCATGTTAGGATGGTCGTGGCCACTTCCTTGCTTCCCAGAGCAGGAGCCTGGCACACATAGATCTGCTTTCCCTCCCAGATGCTGCTCACATGATAATGGGAGCATGGATTCTTCCTGTGGTCCTGCTTCTGATGCACAGCTTCCCCAGCTCCCACGGGTAATTCATTCTCTTCCCCTACTGCAGGGAAGAAAAACACAGCAATTAATTAAAAACACAACAAACCCACACAGGCCGTGCTCCCAGGCATAAAGAAGAATGAATTCCCCCGGCAAACAAAACCGAAGGAGTGGCTCCAACAAAGCCCTGGAGAGCACGGCTGGGAGCGTGGCTCCGTAATGAGGCAACCCATCGTTCCCAGGGAAGTCTGAAGGACCCAGATATAGATTGCCTGAGGTCTGGTGACGCTATTTCAGTCTGCTCATCTGCTTTCGTGAGCTCTGGCTGTTACTAAAGACAGTGACAGCTATTTCCTTTTCTAGTTCTTTTCCCCCTCTTTTTCTCCACCTCCAAGCCTGCAAATGACCCATCTATATGCAGAGCATCATCGCCGCTGCATCAGGATCTGTAAGATATGCTTTCAGCCATGGGGCAGGATCCACTGGTCACTTCAGCGAGTTATGTCCAGCTTTGGAAGATGGGAAGCTGCAGCAATTTGTGTAAGCCACATTAGCAGTCATCATCTGACCGTCACGATGGGCTCCCTGCCCCATGCAAACTACGAAGAGGCTGGAAAGTCCTAACCCCAAATTGCCACATACTGCTTGTGCAACATGGGGGAAGTGGCAGAAGGTGGCAAATTTAGCTGTGTCAAGTGCTTCTCTGTGATTGCAAGAGCCGGACTTGGTAAGGGCTTTTAGGGTTGTTTTTCTTCGGATTATTTGTTAAAGAAGGCATATAAGCAGGATTCAACACAAGTGCAAAGGATTAAAGTAACCCAGCACCCTGAAAGTCACCAGTGTGTGTCATTATGGAGGAAGATAAAAAAACCCAGCCTGCATAAAAGTCAGGGATCACAAAGAACTTTCCCTCCTGAGCCTTGTTAGCTGGAGATACTGTTCTGAAGCAAGAAGGTGTATATCCTCTCCAAAACAGATATTTTTAATGCCATCCTCAGTGTTATTCAGCTGCATGATCTTTGCTAGAACTTGCCAAATCATGAGCATCAGTTCTTGTCCAACAGAAAGGAGTTCAATAGACACACCAATGCATGGTGCAGAAAAATTCTCATTTCACCCAATTGTGATAACAAGATGCCAATATTCTTTATTACAAGCAAATACAGGGAAAAGGTAACTCATCCTACTGTCTGTACCCTGTTTGGTGTTTTGAATCTCAGTTGTCTTCAGTGCAAAGCTGTGTGTTCCTCCTGAGTGTGGACACAGTGTGTTTGAATGCATCTTGGTGAAGAGAGACACCAATGCCCAAAATGAGCTTGTTTTTTGGGGTGATAATTCAAAGCACCCAAAATAAGAGGATGGCTGATTTGCAGCCTGGAAGAATAGGGCTTGTGTTGCATGTCCTCCATGGGCTGAAGGGGGATATCTGCATGACTGTGGATCTCCACAAGGTGTGGGGACACAATCTGTCTCACCATGGGCTGCACCACAGGCTGAAGGGGAATCTCTGCCCTGTTGCCTGGAACAGCTTCTCCCCTCCTTCTGCACTGACCTTGGGTCTGTAGGGCTGCAGCTGTCATGTATTCTCTTTCATCTCTTCCAGCTGCTGTTGCACAGCATAATTTCATTCCCCTTCTTAATATGTTATCCCAGAGGTGCTCCCAACATCACTGATGGGCTCAGCCTTGGCCAGCGGTGGGTCTGCCTTGGAGTCAGCTGCATTGGCTCTGTCAGTGTGGGGGAAGCTTCTGGCAGCTACTCATAGAAGCCACCCCTGTAGCACCTCTGGTATCAAAACCTTGCCATGCAAATGCCATACACCTTTAAAGTTCCCTTCCAACACAAGCCATTCTGTGATTCTCTGGTGTATATTGTGTGGGGAATTAAAGCATGCAGGATATGTCTGAGAGCACAAAGCCTGCTTGGATTATATCGGATGACTGTAAAGGGTAGGGAGAGCCTAGCCTGGTACAACCTAGTCTTAACTGCCTGCTAGGAGTAACCTCCTGGGCAAACACAACCACACCTGGGTTTTGCCTTGAAGGGAACTGGGTGATTCATTTCAGTGTGTAAAATGTCAAAGATAGGGAGTAATAAGGACTGCAGAGCAGCAGGATAGGTCTGAGATTAACTATGACGTACAGTTTAGAAGGTACAGGTCACGTAAGAGCGGTCGTAGAGCCAGTGATCAGAAAGGTCTCACTGTGCAGCATCCATCAAGCTTGGTGTACAGAACAAGCTCTCAGCACTCACCCAAGAGAGCAGTCACCCCATACCCTTTGGCTGTCTGCAGCATGCCCTGGGACATGCCATGGAGATACATGTGGGAAAACCTTTCATAGGAGCAAAACAGAAGGGCAGGTGACCTAGCAATGTTGCAGTGGGCATGTTGCAGCAGGGATGACCCACCCCACCGTCTCCTTCTGCTTGAGTTGTATTTTTCTTTCTCACCTAATCTCCAGCCTTGCCATGGCCATCAGTAGCACACAGCTTCTCTCATGTGAGCCATTTCTCCAATATGAACAGTGATGGCAAAAGAGGTGGAAGAGGAAAAGCCATGCCCTGACCTCCACCTCACAGCCACTGAGCACCCCTGGAGATCTCACTGAATCACGGAGTGGTTTGGGTTGGAAGGGACCTTAAAGTTCATCCAGTACCAATCCCCGCCATGGGCAGGGACACCTTCCACTAGATCAGGTTGCTCCAAACCCTGTCCAGCCTGGCCTTGAACGCTGCCAGGGATGGGGCAGCCACAGCTTCTGTCTTACTGGAGCCAGAAAGTCGCATTCCTGGGCTGCCTGTCCTGCGATCTTCTCCCTACGGAACAAGCCGTGCTTCTGTTTGCCTCATAAACCCATCAAAAAATATAACCATTCTGACAGGCTGGAGAAGCAAAACCCACATAAACAAGCTGACACAGAGACTGAAGAGGGGAAACGGGTACTCCGTACTCATAAATTAACCCACTCCTGGGAGCCTGGTGACTTCACAGCTGAACCTGTTGCTGTGATTTTAGCATAGTTCGGTCCAGGATGCATAAACCTCTCACAGACATTTTCCAGGCATAGCTTAAGGACTCAGAGACCACTCCTGAAAGGACATTTGGGTGTAAATGCCTCTTCTCTGAAGCGCACAGGTTTTGGTGCTAGCAGTTAACTCAAGGCTGTACTGTCTTTAGGCTGCAAATCTTGGGTAACTCACTCTCTCTTCCATGCTTGTATGTCTGCAGCAGCCGAATCAAGGGGTTTGCCCCAAACAGGAGCCCAGGAACTGGGCAGTCGGCAGCAGCACTTTTATTTTCCCTCCCATTTCTCTAATTTTTACCTCCACTGTGGTCAGCTTGGGGGCAGCATGAGAACAGATCTCTGGACTAGGATTGTCTTATCTGACAGCACTGTCCTAAAAGTCCCAGCTGGAAACCATGGGCTCCAGCAATCACTGCCTGCTGCAACACAGAGTCCTCCCTGACCTCTGCTGCATTGTGAGCTCCTTGGCTCAGAATCACAGCATGGCTGGGGTGGGAGGGGACCTCTGAAGGTCATCTGGTCCAATCCCCAGTTCAAGCAGGGCCACCTAGGGCCAATTACCCAGGACCACATCCAGATGGCTGTTGAAGACCCCCAAGGATGGAGACTCCATCACCTCTTTGGGCAACTTGTGCCAAGTGCTTGGTCACCCTCACAGTAAAGAAGTCAGAGGAAACTGCTGTGTTTCAGTGTGTGCCTATGGTCCTGTTTTTTCTACTCTGCAGGCAGAATCTCCACCACTGACAGAGATCTCCATCCATGAATCCCCATCCATATGACCTCCATCCTTGGACATCTTCAAACCCTACTCGGACATGGTCCTGTCCAACCATCTCTGGGCGGCCCTGCTTGAGCAGGGGGTTGTCCCAGGCCACCTCCGGAGGTCCTTTCTCACACCAACCACCCTGCAATGACTTTATGTCCCTTTCCTTATGTCTCCCCAGGAGTTGCGCTCTCCCGCTCTGCAGCTCCGCAGGCACACCGGGGGTAACCGGGTGTGCGCGATCCCCGTAGTCTGGGCCCCGGTTTATCCTGGTCGGGCTGCTTGGGCTAGGTTGGGCTCGGCTGGCAGCTTGGCGGGGGCTCGCCTGGGGGCTCGCCTGGGCTCGGCTCATCCCGGCTCGGCTCGGCTCTGCGGGGCCACCCCGGGGCGGGTCGCGCATGCGCTGGGTTGGCCGGCGGCGGCGGCGCTGCCGTAGGCGGCGGGCGCGGGAGTCGGCGGCGGGAGAGCGCGGTGGTGAGTGCGGGAGTGTGCGTGTGGGCACGGCCGCCGGTCCCCTCCCCAGTGCTACTCCCCTCCCCGGGCACCCCGTCGTCGAGCGTCCGTGCGGGACCCGGCGCGGTGCTTCCGATCCGCGGTGAGCTCCACGCTGGTACCGCACCGCATCCCGCCGCGGCAGAAGCATCCTTCGCCGCGGGGAGCGGGTCCGCAGGGGCCGGTGCATGGGGAACACCCCCTGTGCGGGGTGTGGACCACTGGTGGACCTTGAGGTGCGGGGTGATGCGTGTCCCCATGCACACGCCCCGCACACAACCGGTGTCCATGGGGCTGGGGTCGGCGCCCGCGTAAGAGCACCCGGAGGGGAGGAGTGTGCGGGGTTAAATTGCCTATTGCCGTCAGTTCCCTGCAGGCTGCCGTGACCTGCACCTCCAGGGCTTCCCAAATGAGAGAGGTGGGCAGTGATTCTCCTTCGCTGTTTGTTTTTCATGGCCGTGGGTGGTTTTCCTTGCGTGACTTTGACCCCTGGGGTGTTGTGGAGGCCGTGGCAAGGAGACACATAGTTTAGCTGTGAGCTGGGTGAAGAACCAGATCCTGCTGTTTGCTTTGGAGCTGCTACCTGCCTGTTCCGCTTGACGCACCCTAGCTCGTGTCCCGGAAGGGTCAGTGAAGGGTTGTTCTCTGTTTATCTTCTCCAGGACGCTTTGGGGGTCCATGGTCATGTTCTGTTTTTATCCCATGTGGATTTTGTCTGGACTGAAAGCACCATAAGCATCTTACTTGTCTTGGTGAAAAAACCTGTCAACAGTCTTGAACTGTTCTGGCTTTCACTGACAGCAATGTCTATCTATATATGTTTGGGTAAACATTTAACAGTTGTTTATTCAATGTTAAACTGACTCATGTTCGGCATGAGCAGTGTTGGATACAGAGCTTTCCAGTAGCTGTGCTGAGCTGGGAAGTGCCACGGATGCGATGGTCCTGTACTCAGTGCTCATTTGATAACTGTGGAGCTCCAGTGGTTCATCCCAGGCTGCTTTGGCCAGAGCACATGGCTTTTTACTGTGCCATAGATTTAGGTGAGATCTTAGGAAGAAGTTGTTCCCTGTGAGGGTGCTGAGGTGCTGGCACAGGGTGCCCAGAGAAGCTATGGCTGCCCCATCCCTGGCAGTGTTCAAGGCCAGGTTGGATGGAGCTTGGAGCAACCTGGTCTAGTGGAAGGCGTTCCTGCCTGTGGCAGGGGATTGGAACCGGATGAGCTTTAAGGTCCCTTCCAACCGAAACCATCCTGTGATCCTCTGAGATGTGTGTTTGTTGCAGATGCTATGGGAGCATCACTTCAGAGCAGGGAAAGGCCCCGTGTGCTTTAGGTGCGGTTAGCTGGGGGATTGCCAGCCATGGGGGGCTCAGAGGAGGTTGTGATGAAGGAGGATGTGGTGCTGCCCTGGTCATTGAAAAAGGGTGAAGTCATGAAAAGGGCATAAAGAAGGATGGAGCATGTATGCAGTGCTCTGCTGGAGTGAAAACTAGCAGATCTGAAGTTTCATTTCGCTCTCTGCTGTGGCAGGGAGAGGATGTGCAGCCGTGAATTATAGTGGCAGACCATGCTCCTGCCTTCATGTTGTGGTGCAGGGGAGGTGTGTTACATGCAAACAATTCCTAGAAACCCATGGGCTCATCGAGCCAAACCACAAGCCATTATACATTTCCTCCTGCTGAGCCTGCAAAGGTGTGAGTTAACAGCCCCTGTGCTGCAGGATTCCCTGTTTTCAGGGCATCATTGCTTTGGTTTATTTACACTGAAGCCTCTAGCTGAGGTTGCATCCCGCTGGATGCAGGGAGGGATGGCCGGTGTGAGTGACATGCAGGCAGTATGACAGAGGCTGAGGACATCATCGGGTCACATGCGTGCACTTGCAGCTACTTGCATGTCTTGAGTCATTCGCCAGCTTAATTTTTAGCTGACAGTGTATGTGACAGCCCTGCTTCTGGTGTCAGTTCAGTGGCCCTTTAATCACAGTATCTGCTTATGCTGAAGAAATGCCTCCAGAGGAATAAATTCCCAGGAAGCCTCCTTGAATCTATAAGGAAGAAGTTCTTTACTGTGAGGGTGGGGAGACACTGGAATGGGTTGCCCAGGGAAGTTGTGAATGCTCCATCGCTGGCAGTGTTCAAGGCCAGGTTGGACAGAGCCTTGGGTGCCATGGTTTAGTGTGAGGTGTCCCTGCCCATGGCAGGGGGGTTGGAACTTGATGATCTTAAGGTCCTTTCCAGCCCTAACTATTCTGTGATTCTGTCATTCTATGATTTGGCCTGCAGCTGTACATATGTGGCCATACTTTATAGTCTCCATCCTTTAGGCACAGGCAGTAGTAAGTGGAAGCTTGCTCCCAGTTGTTTTTTTTCAGCCCGTAGCAAATCCTTGGGAACGAGTAGGGTTGTAAGCATGTGGATGAAACATAGCCTGCATCCCTTCTTTTGGAGGGGAATCTGCCCTCTGGTCCCTGCTGGCCCTTGCTTGAGGCTGTATAGCCCCCTGGACAGGCAGCACGCTGCCATTGCAAAACATAGAAGCTCGCTGGGAGAGTCCATGGAGTTAAATAGGAGGAGATCTGGGATGGGGACAAAGACTTTTAGCTGTGAGCTCCAGGGGGTTGGCAGGGAGCTGTGGTCTCTCCCAAGCAGCCTGCTCTCTGCCCGCAGCGCCAGCAGGCGCGTGCATGATTTATATACATTTTTGTCTGATGACCGAAGCTCTAAAATCCATAACCTTAAGACAGTGTTTTTGTAAAAGAGGCTTCTGTGGACGACAGCAAAGCTAAGAGCAGCCTCAGCCTCTAGGCTCTGGGAGATATTCTGGCAACAGTGCAGGCCCGCAAACAGGGCACAGCCAGTTTGGTTTGATTACTCTGCCTGCAGCAGGTGGGTCCTGGGATGGTCCATCCGTAGACGGATGTGAGCAGGGAGGGATTTGCTGGCTTGTTGAGGTCTCCCTGTGCTGTCAGGATTCTCATCTCCAGCAAATCTGCACTGAAAGACTTGTACCATCATCTGGTGCTGGCCCTGTGTCTTTGTGAAAAGCTCATGGCAGTGACCTCTTTTGTAGACAAATTGGCTGCAGAAATGCTGTGCTTGCAGGGTGTGTGTGCAGCTACTCGGGGTGGAAGGGAAGGATAACATATCCCACAGACCTTGCAGGAGGAAATTTAAGAGGTGGAAGTAGGATAGTGCTGCGACAAATCACAGAATGGTTTGTGTTGGAAGGGACCTTAAAGCTCATCGAGTTCCAACCCCCTGCCCCTTCCACTAGACCAGGTCGCTCCAAGCCCTGTCCAGTCTGGCCTTGAACACTGCCAGGGATGGGGCAGCCACAGCTTCTCTGGGCAACCTGTGCCAGGGGCTCAGCACCCTCACAGGGAAGAGCTTCTGCCTAAGATCTCTTCTCAGCCTCCCCTCTTTCATTATAAAGGATTCCTCCTTGCCCTATCCAGGCTCCTTTTTCAGTCAGTGGTGGAGGGAGAGAGAGAGGGAAAAATCCCAGGCACTTCTCTGGCACAATTCCACCTTTGGCATCTGAAATGAGGCAGTCATCCCACTCTGTCAGTGGTCCCTGCCTGACTGAATACTTTAGGCAGGGACCTTTGTGGGTGGCTGGACCAAAACCATGCCCCAGTGTGTGCTAACACTTCAGGAGCCTGATGGCACAGGTCATTGATTGGGACTGCGCCCTGGACTTGTTTGATTACATGTACTCAAAGCCTGTAAATGTGAGTACTCCAGCCAGGGATCTCACACTCACCTGAAATGGAGCTCCAAAGCACTGGGGGCTTTGTCAGTTGTGAGCAGGAAAAGAAAGTGGCGAGCCAATCTGGGATGTGCAAACAGCAAAGGTTTAGTGAGATCAGGGAGAAAAGCTGCAGAGTATTGCCCTGATCTTGAACAATTTTTGATACCGGAGGGATGGATTTGCCAGAGGAGGTAATTCTCAGCCAGGGTCTATGAGTAGAAATAATATTAACATTTTTGCATCTGCCAAGTGCTCTAGACGCTTTTCTTTTTTTCACACGTTTTGTGTATTGGCTGTGTTATATCAGTAGCATCACCAAGCTTTAACCCTGGTTAGGCATAAAGAAACTGCAGATGTGTTTATGGCAGCAAATCAGCAATGTGCCGTGGTGATCCACACTGTTCCCCATTGTGGTTTGGGAGTTTGCACAGTCCAGGAGCTGTACCCAGCAGACAGTTCATGTGTAGCCACCCATTTCAATGGTGTAGCAGCACTGGAGTGACCAAGCCAGGCTGACTGATCTCAGAACCAAGGGCTCAGTGCTGTGAAAATCAGACCCCTGCATGTGATGCCTGGCTTGAGGTTTGGGCTCTCACAATAAAGCCAGCAGCCTCATCAAACCTTTGGTTTCCTAACTTTGGCTTTCCACTGCCATTCTTTCCTCTCACAAACACCACAGGACCTCAGGGGCTCCTCCTCCTTGTTGGGATGCTGTGGACCCCCTCAGCTTTGCTGCAGGCACACGGTGCTTGCCAGCAGCTTTGTTTTGCTCTATCCCCTTGGAGCCTAGCGTTCATTGTGCTGGCTCCGCTGCTCTCATCCCCTGGACCAGTCCCAATGCACAAGCAACGCTGAGCCCATGTCAAGAGGCACTTGCTCCTCAGCACGGCTGAGCTGGCTGCTGGCCTGGCTTGTTGCCAGGCCAGAAATCGCAGGGGAGCTGACACTGCCATGGCTTCAATGGGGGATCCTGCCATCTCCAGCCAGCTTCAATGGCTCTTTTCCCAGTATCATGAGACATTAATTTCCTGATTAATACATGCTTGGACAAATCCTGCTTTGGTACACGCTGTGCATATGTATATATGTATACAGAAAGGTAGAGTTTGAGCCATTCTCTGCTGTTTGAAATTTTCCATAAGGTTATTTTGACCCTTTTTCTTATCAGATGAGGCTGTTTTAATGCTTGCCCTTCAATGTCTCCAGTGAATCACATCACCTTTTGCCTTTCAGAGCATTGTCACCTGTGCAGGTCCCTGCTGGACAAAAGCTTGTAACACACCCCTTGAGCTGAGGTAAATGTAACTGGGTATGTAAGTGTGTCAAGGGAAATAAAATATTCTGTGCAAGGCACTGTTAAGTAGTCCCAGCACCGCCTGGTGCGTTACAGCGCTGCGTTAAGAGCACAATATCTAGTTCTTATGAGGCAGATGAGGATTGGTATGCACATTTAATAGATGGGGAGGGGTAAGTCCAACTGACATAAGTCCCGAGCACCTGACCCTTCTCTGGTTGTGGGTATTTCCACTTTTTCAGTGCTGGAGTGTAGTCAAGTCAGCCCTTCATATCCTGCTGCCTGTTTGAGTAAGGCTTGTCCCTGGCACAGATCATCAAATGCCACCTCTTCCAGTTTCTGACCTCTGTGACACCTGTGTAAATCCCAGTAACACCCTGCAGAGGGGATCTGAATGCTGTGTGCATCTCTTGCAGTTAGGAGGAAGGTTAGCACCTAAACCCATGGCAGGAGAAGGAAGCAGGTAGTATGAAGGCTACACAGGAGTTGCTGCTTGAGCGGGTCTCTTAGTTTCTCTTCTGTGGTGGAGCCTTTTCAAAACACCAGGCAGAATGAGATGGAGGAGCTGGCACTGTGCTCCCAAGCTGGTCTCTCAAAGTTTGCCCTGAGCCCTCCTCAGGTGGTTTCATTATAGAAGGGGATGTTTGAG
Organism: Psittacus erithacus; assembly: GCA_009867235.2. NCBI lineage: Eukaryota > Metazoa > Chordata > Aves > Psittaciformes > Psittacidae > Psittacus > Psittacus erithacus. The sequence goes on along the minus strand of WYDI02141186.1, from coordinate 79,899 downwards.
CTCAGGGAGAACCAGTCTGCAGGCAGCAGGCTTTGGGATGGGGCTTATCCACTGCATCACCGCATCTGAGCTGAGTGTAGCCTTGGTGCAGCCTCTCCCAGCCCAGGAGATGAGAGCTGAACTGCCATCTATCATCCTGCAACACCAAAGTTGGCTCCATGTAGGAAGGGGTCAGAATAAAATTCCATGCTTCAAAATGACTTGGAATCCCTCTAGGGACTTTTGCTTAACTCCCAGGAATTAATCACCAGCAGCTCTGAAACCCACTCTGTTGCCCACTGCTGCACCATCACTACTGTTATTTTCATCCTGTCCTCAACCGCTGTTTCTTTTTTTTCTGTTTTAAATGCAATGCATTTATTAAAGACTTCCTCACAGCTGAGCTCCATGGTCCTCTCTGCTTTGTTTACTAGGAATTATTGCCTTTCTGGAATCCTGTGTCAAACTCTGATGCCTGAATACTAGTCTGCAAGCAAATATATCACATTGGTACAGCGTTGGTCTCAGACAGTAAACACTGAGGCCAGCCCAGTGGGAAAATCAGGCGTCCTCTGTAGGAAATATTCTCATTCAAACCCCTCCATCAGACTGTAACCAAAAAGCAAAAGAGCTGGGAAAAAGCTCGGGTTTCCAATTACTCCCTTCAAAAGGGAGAGGAAAAATTGGAATGAGATCGTTCTTCTCCTGTGCCATGGTTCTTACTGTGGCTGTAATGATCCAGCCTGGCCATCATCCACTCCCTCCTCCTTGCCTCGCAGCTCCCTCCCCGAACAAACGATACTTGGTTGCTGTTAATTGGGAGCAGCCAAAATAACTGAATCCCCCGGAGATGGGGGGTGAGGACAGAATCTCAACGAGACGCCCTGCTGATGAATGTGGCTTTCAGCCGCTCCTACGGCCCTGTGAAGGGAAAAGAATAGGGGCTCTGTGAAAGTGAAACAGCCAGTGCTGACCTTGTGTTTCTGGGTTGGGTTTTTTTTTCCCTTTCTTTCGTTCTCTTTTCTAACGTTAATCGCTCGTAGCTTTGTCTATCACATGATCACTGGGAACTGCCAACTTGTTCTCACTCATTATTGTCACCAGTTTGGGTTGAAATAAGCACTGTACCAGGTTTGTGATTCAGTGCTGTTTATCTGAGTGTCAGATGTGTTTCTTGTGATTTTGGACTATGATTTGGAATATCTCTGACCCTCCCTTGGTCTGTTATGAACTGGTATTTGCCAGCTATGAAAGCCAGCCTGGGAGAATCAATCCTGCCTGCTGCTGGCAGGGAGATCTGCAGCACCTAACCTCTTCCGAGCTCTGCTAGGGATGATGCTCCCTGTATACACTGAGCGCTTGGGATGAGAGGTCATGGCAAAATCCTAGTGCTAGCACACACCATACAGGCTGGAGCCAGCCTGTTCCTGGTACAAGCTGCACATCTTTCTTGTATCCTTGTCAGCATGCAGAGCAGGCAGGCCATGGATCGTGGAAGGGGCCGATGTGCCCCTCACATTGGCATGCATCCATATGCCCAGGCTTGATTGCTGTCTTCCTACATGTCTTCTGTTGCCTTTGCTCTTTACAGACAGGTTTCAGTGTATTGCTGCCTCTGTGCAGATGGGCACTCCAGCACTGCTCCTGTGATGCTCAGTTACCCTGTCTGTGCCATATCTGAGCTGTTTTTCATTTTCTGATGTCCTGGGGTCCACACTGTTATTAGTCTGTGCTCTCCAAGAGGTGGGGAGCTTCAGTTTGCTCTTTCTCCTTGTGCCTTGCTACCACAATCCTTATCTCCAACAGCAGTGCCTAATTACCTTTCTGGATAATTTTCCAGCATCCTGCTGGAAAGATTCAGCACTGAGCCCCTGGGACAAAGGTTCAGCACTGAGCCCCCTTAAGTGGGCCCAAATCCTTGAACCATGCTTAGTTAAAGGAAAGCTGGGAGATGTTGAATGGAGGTCCAAGCCCTTTTCTTTGGGTTATATTAGAGCAAATGCTGGGAGAGGTGTGAAACACATGATGGCAGGTTAACAGACCTGGTAGAGTAGCTTAGACACACAAAGCACTTCAGAGTCTGTACTCATTCCTCTGCACATGGCAAAACCTGTGTGTAAGGCCTGGATATCATCAGCTGGAAAATGCATAGGTCTTGATGTAGTGAAGGAGATGAAGTCAGCCTTGGAACAGAGCTCTTGTGTGCACATCTAGACTAGGAAATCAAACACTGTCTTAGTACAGACATCCATAGAATCTCCCCGTCCGTCCCGCTCCAACCTGCTCAGCTTCCAGCCAGGGTCTGTTCAGATCTTAGGATCACAGAATCACAGAATAGTTTGGGTTGGAAGGGACCTTAGAGCTCACCCAGTTCCAACCCCCTGCCACAGGCAGGGGCACCTTCCAGTAGACCAGGTTGCTCCAAGCCCCATCCATCCTGGCCTTGAACACTGCCAGGGATGGGGCACAACATCAGCCTTCCCCAGCAAGGATGCTGTCTTCAGTCTTACCCATTTGTGAAACTGAAATACCATTTGCAGGGCCCGTTTTGCCTTCTCTGGCTATGGCAGCTCCATCAGCTGCTGGCAAACAAGTTAAAAAACCTCAAGCAAAACCGGCCCTGGGAGATGCTATGGGAGAAAACCTGGAAAGTGCAGGGAGAGAAAAATGGCTGGAAAATGTAACTTGATTATGACAACTCCCGTCTGCTAGAATATATGGAAGCAATGTGAAAATACGTTGTCTGTCATCAGAGGCTTTGGATTGCGAGAGGAGTTGGAACTTGCAACCTGCTTCAGCGCCTGCTCTGACTTAGCTTTTTGTGCTGTCTTGCAAGCCTAGCTTGGGTCTCCCATCGTGTGCCCATGCAAACTATTTCTCTGTCCCACCTCTAGCAGCAGCTGGTACCAGATGAGGCAGAAGAAAAATACACTGTTTCCCACGCTCAGGCAAAGTAGTTTGCATTTACTTAGTATTGGCCATCTCCATCCATTGCAGCTCTGGCTGGGTGCATATAAGCTTAGGGGTCAGGGTCCACTCGTGCGAACATGTATGTGTTGGCTGCACAGGAGTAACCACAGCCCTTACAGAGTCTGGTGGGGCTTCATCAGCATTGATTTTGGCTTAAGCATGGAACATCTGTGTGATAAGTTTTCTGTTTTGTGGGGCACAAACACCATCAGGGAAGAGAAATATCTAGGGTGGAAGGGAAACAGAGGGTACTGGGAATTAATTCAGTGTACTGAGGTAGTCTGCAGACATTAGGATCCTGCTGTGCCCTGAATCTGAACCTTTCAGTCAGAGCTTAGCAACTCCGGAGGTTGCCAAGGGGCAGAACGGAGGAGTGCCCAGCACTGGGGTTTGGATGCTGTCAGCATCCAGGCACATCTTATCACCTCCCATTCCAGCTGCTTCTTGCACCTGTAGGGGGGTGAGGGCTGCAGGTTTGCGACTGTGGACTTTTCCCCTTCTCCCTCTGCTGAACTCTCTGTAGCAGCCTCATGTGCAAGCTGTGTGGTAGTGAAGCTGAGCTTATTTGCAACCTCCATGATTTAGTTGGGACCCTCTTCAGTCAGGTGTAGAAAGCCAGGTTATCCCATAGACGAGTAATTACACCCCAGTTTAGTCCTTGAGTAATCTATTCTAGGGAAAGGGGTGAAAAATCCCTTCTGCAAGTCATCAGGTACTTTCTTGACATCTAACTGCTTCTTGCATCTCCTTACTGGCAGCTCCTGGCTACTCCTGAAGATGCTTCAAGTTGAGTGCCCAAGAAAGGGCAGGCTTGTGACATGGCTGTGCCCATTGGCTGAACTGCGGGGACAGGGCTGTGCCACCCTTCTCCATGCTGAATTTAGGTCCATGGAGTTCAGAAAAGCCCCTTTCCCTTAGAGCAGGAGCAGCATCTAGATAGCACCATGGCTTATCCCGCTCAGGAGGAGCAGCACACTCTTCTTCCCAGTCCATCTCTGTTAACATTTCTTCTTTATCCCCTCCCTACAGGGCACAAAGACGACGTTCCCCAGATCCGGGCTCAGAGCCGCTGCACACCACGAGATGACAGCCATCCTGGAGCGGATCAGCACCCTGTCCCTCAGTGGGCAGCACCTCAGTCGTCTCCCCAGGCTGCTGGAAGATGGCTTCCCCAAAATGCCTTGCACGGTCAAAGAGTGCGAGGTGCCGCAGCTCTTCCGTGAGCCATACATCCACACCGGGTACCGTCCCACCGGCCAGGACTGGCGGTACTACTTCCTTAGCCTCTTCCAGAAGCACAATGAGGTGGTCAATGTGTGGACTCATCTCCTGGCAGCGCTGGCTGTGCTGCTGAGATTCAAGACGTTTGTGGAGGCTGAGCAGTTCCCTGTAGATGCATGGTCCTTGCCTTTGCTCATCTTTGTCCTCTCCTCTGTCACTTATCTGACCTGCAGCCTCTTGGCCCACCTACTGCAGTCCAAATCAGAGCTGTACCACTACACCTTCTATTTCATGGACTACGTTGGAGTCAGCATCTACCAGTATGGTAGTGCCCTGGCTCATTTCTACTACAGCTCCGACCAAGCCTGGTATGACAAGTTCTGGCTTTTCTTCCTGCCAGCAGCCGCTTTCTGTGGCTGGCTGTCTTGTGCCGGATGCTGCTATGCAAAGTACCGGTACCGACGACCATATCCCATCATGAGGAAGATGTGCCAGGTGATCCCAGCTGGGCTGGCATTCATCTTGGATATCAGTCCTGTTGCTCATCGGGTGTTTGTATGTCACCTGGGGGGCTGTGAGGAAGATGCTGCTTGGTACCACACATACCAGATACTGTTTTTTCTTATCAGTGCTTATTTCTTCTCCTGCCCAGTCCCTGAGAAGTACTTCCCTGGCTCCTGCGATATTGTTGGCCATGCCCACCAGATCTTTCACACCTTCCTGGCCATCTGCACCCTATCACAGCTGGAGGCCATTCTTCTGGATTACAAGAACAGGCAGGAGATTTTCCTGAAGAGACATGGGCCTTTCTCTGTTTATCTCTCCTGCATCTCTTTTTTTGGCCTGGTGGCTTGTAGTGCCATCACAGCTTACATCCTGCGATGCAGGATCAAGGCCATCCTGGCTAGAAAGGACTCCTGAGAGTCATGAACATGATGGGCATGACATCACCGGGGGGGTGAAAATCAAGGGGCATAACATATTAGGGACATAACTGTCTTATTTGCCTAACACACTGTGACTAACCGGGACGCTGGACTTGGGTGGAGGGCTGGAGACTTCATGCTACATGTATTTTCACAGCAGGGACTGCTTTTTACCATCCAGGGGGACATGGATGTGTTTAGAGCCAGAACACTTAACCAAGGATGCTGAATTAGGCAGAGGTTTCTTGTTCATTCTGGTAAACCTGTGGGTGATATGTTGCTGAATGTCAGGGAGGACATCCTGAAGGCTGTGAGACTGTAGAAGGGTCTGCCAGGGCTCACAACACAGCAGAGAATGCACCATGAGGACCACAGCTGATGTGATGACCTCACTGGGTTTTGGCATCTCTGCTACCTGTTGGGGACCTGTTACTATCAAGGGCAGTAGCAAGGTTTCAGAAGAGGTCTGCATTTCTACGATTCAGTTGCAAGGGCATGTGTGGCACAGTGGCTGGTACAATCCTCTTCCTGCTCCAGGTTCTCTCTATGGTCCTCTTGTCAGGTATCTCAACACCAAGTTGCTGAGGAGGCTTTGACAAAGCATGTTATGCCTGATCTGGGGTCCTCTAGAATGAACTGAAACTCGAGCACTATATCTGCCAGTGACTGGTGTAGCTGTTAGGTCAGCTCCATCTTTTCTTTCTGTATGACTGCACCATCTTCAGTGGAGCTGCTCATCCAAACCAAGGAGTCAAGTAGTCCCAAGGATCACTAACATGAGATGGTGTCTTTCTCAGCAGTTTGAATTTGACTTAAGGTGGTGCCAATGCTGATGACTGTTTGGTAGCCTACAAGACAGGTCTTCATAAGCTCCTTACTTCTCTTTTAAGTGCTTGGGTGCCTTGGAGGAGATGGGCCTGGGTCAGGTTGGAGATAGTTTTGAGCCTTCTTCAGTAGCAGAGGCTGAGCCATCAGTGTTCAGGGGGCTGGCCCCGATTGAAGAGATGCTTTTAATGCTGGGTACATAATTTTGGCTACTTGTGTGACAGGTTAGTGCATTCCCGCATAGACTGTGTCATCTGTCTACAGAGTCTGACTGACCTCCATGTCCATGCAGTATAGAGTAACTTGGGTGTGAGCTGTCCATTACAGGAAAGGATCTGGCTCCTGAACCTCCAACAGTCCTGCTGCTGTCATGGCCAAAAGGGTATGAAAGTGAAGTAGTGATTATTCACCTCTTTATTCAGGACACCAAGCAGTCCTTGGTGGGCCATGTGGGAAAGCTGATACTGAAGCACTAAGTGAAGATAGAACAGCAAAAGGCAGGAGCAGGGTATCAACATTAGGGTTCGATTAACTCTGGGAGGGGTTTGTCCTTGAGACGTGGTGACTTCTGTGTGGAGTAGCAAAGATAGTAGTCAGGGACGCTTATTTCCATAGGTCACTCCTGTCCAAGGTGTAGCAAGGGTTAATTTTACTGTGTCCTCCACTGTATGGGTCCTTTCTGTGCTTGTTTGAGGAGAATATCAGATATGGAGCCACACTATTGCACTGAAGTTGGTAGCACTTGCAGGACAGGATGCTCAGAGCCACTGCAAAGATGTGGTCCTACACAGTCTAGACACCTACTGTTAGACCCACTGCTTGCTTTCCATGGTAGGCCCTGGCATGGCTCCTCCCACTATGCAAGACTTGCAGCCTCAAATACCTTGACATATGGCAAATTCCCAGGATGTATAAATCTTTGCTGCATCTAAGGAATCTATGGGATTTATTGGAGCCACATATTTGTCTCACTGAATCCCAAGGGCAGGCAAATGAATTGTGATTGCTGGTTCTGAGAAGGCAGTGTAGGGTTGGGGCTATGATTTGTGACAAGCACTGATTTCTACACTTGATCTGTTTTTAACTATTGAGATATGTGTATGTGTGTGTTTGTGTATGATTTATTATCCAGAAAGGTTTTGCCTTTGGATTTTATATTTGCAAAGCCTCCTAGCTGGGTCAAGATTAGGCTGAAGGAACCAGTGCTATGCTGCTGAAGGAACAAGGTGGGTCAGACAACAGTGTCTTTGCAGACAGATTTCTTAATAGGTGCTTTGCTGTGTACTGTATCTGTACTGGAGAAGAAATCATAGGAAAGCCTTGAGGAGGTCATCTAGTCCACCCTTTGCCATTACTCTAGGCCTCATGGTTTACATCCAGTCCAGCTTAGAAATCAGTGACTTAATTTCCTTTGCTCTATTTTGCTAACAGCAGATTTGCCTCAGGGGAGTGGCAAGTGGGGATGTTCACCACTTACACCTCACCGTAGCCCTTCTCATTCACAGAAGTTCATCTCAACACAAATTGAACTGGTGCTGGGAGATGGACCAGCAGAAAACCAATCCTAGTGAAAAAATGCCTGTAATGTTGTGCTGGTTTTAACTTTCAGCCAGCAAACTCGGATGACACTGCTGCCCACAGGGAAGGGCTGGAGCGGAGGCCAGCAGCAGCTGCTCCTTGCACAGCAGCTTGGTTGCTCAACTAGCTTAGCCACACTGATGGACTGCTCTCTCCACAGTCTCCATGGGTTTGGTTGTAGGTCTCCTCCCAGTTTGGGGAACGACTTGAGTGGGAGCACTGTTTTTTCTCACAGCCTAATTTGCATTGCTTTTGTGGTAGGTAAAGCAGAATAAGCCACTGAGTGTGAACCTGGCTGGATGGTATCAGTGGGCTCCTGTGCAGGAAGGATAGTAAGCTACAGGGTTTCAGAGCTCCTTTCTGGGCTAAAACTGAAAGGAATTGCTACTAATAGCAAACCCTGCTCTGCTGCTGCCTAGAGTTATACTGGTACTAAAGGAAGGGATCACCCAGGCGTTTCTTTCTCTGAGGGTTTGAAAAAGATTATGTCTTACCTTTGCCAAAGAAGGGTGAGAACAGCAATGCCGTCTAATTCAGGGTCAGGGAAAGGAGGTGCCCACATGGCTCTTCTGAGATGTTTCTGGTCATATGCTTTCTCCTCCCTGGTCCAGCAGAAGTGAAACTTCTTGAGCAACCATGTGACAGTGGTGGTGTTCTTACATATTCTCATGTTACCCCTCAGGTGAAGCCACTCATGTCCCCGTGTGGCCCTGCACTCAGACCTGGAGCTGACCTCCTTGTTACTATGATGGGTTGATTTAGCAGGGAAACGCAGTACAGACAATTGCTGCTGTGAGGATGCACCCTTGTGTCACAAGGGGCTCACCAACACTGGAGCTTTCTTCATCCCTATCTCCATCCTCCTCTTCCTCTGACCAGCTTATTTTTCCCCCATCCCTGGACTTCATCCCTGTGCCTTATGCATCTGGCTGCCTGTCTGAGCAGACTCCACATGCCGTGGAGTCTACTGCACCTCAGCTGGGCCAGGACTGAAAAGTGGGCTGCTGATGCACTGGTGAAAACCCTGCCATTGATCTAGGAGAGACCAAGGCTGGGTCTGGAGAGAGTAGAAGTGCTGCTGTGATAAATGCTCAGCTTGTCCAGGAGCCTCTCGGGGCCTTCTCCTGGAGCTTACTGCTTGGAGCACGCCTCCTTCCATCCTGGCATCCCTCTAAGGAGGCGTGGCTGGGAGGCATATACCAGTGGCAGGGTTTGATGATGAGCTGATCACCAAAAGTTGAGCACATTGAGATCCTGAAGGGACCAAGGTCCTAATCCTCTCCCCCAGGAACCTCTGGTCCTGAGGCAGTATTTTTGCAGATCTGCAACCTGGATCTGTAGAGGACAACTCCTGACAATTCATCCCAGTGTGCCTTATGCTGTTCCTTTTTGAGATTCATCCTGAAAGAACCTGAAGTGCAGAGGCAGCCTTGTTGCTGTCTGCTGGTCCATGGTTGCTTTTAGCAGCCAATGTCCACTGACAGGATTTGCTTGGTACCCTGCAGAGCAGAAGGGGAGGATGGAGAAATGTGCCTTAACCTTGTATTTATGCCTAACAGTTTGTGTAAGAAGGCAAGGACGGGTTCCTCATGTGCCTTGCAATTTACGTCTTTTACTGACATTATTTTTAAACACTGTTACTAAAAAGAAGTACAAAAGAGTTTGTATTTTTAACCTGGGAAATAGGGAAGGGTATGAGTGTTACGTATTAACCATCCCCTTCCTAACTCCCATCTGCTAACTTTGTATTGTGTAAAACACTGACAACATTTTAAGCTTTGTACTGTACTGAATGTTATTTAAAAGTCTTAGTGAAAAAAAAAAAAAGAACCATCTATAAAAGCAAAAGGATTGGTGTGGTGTGAAATTCCCAAATGCGCAACTACAACAGGTCATGAGTCATAAGGAAAAAAAGTAGATGGCAATTACAGAGTGGATATATTAGAGTGGATAATAATTAATAATGAACAATAGGGTGTGGTTTTATCTGTGCATCCCAAAGCACTTTCCAGGTTTCACAGTAACTATGTGATCTCATTCGCTTTTCACAAGGGAGGTACAGAATGGCTGCCCTGACACTGATTTGAGGGATTTAAGTTCATCATCTACGTAAGTACTTTGGTGTCCAGTTTTCCTTATTGTCTGTCGGAGGTGAGTAGCTAGTGATTTGGTGGCCTGGCAGCTTTAGTGGCCAAGCCGTGAATTCAAATGCCTGTTCAAGCAAAACATTTCAGCACATGCTTAAAATTAAGCCAAAGAGACAGCCACTGATGGACAAAAGAATATCAATCAGTTATCATGAGCCTATGTGAAATAAGGCTAGAGCTTCTGTTCTTGCTGGTAGCTGTGCTTAATCACAACATGGTTGAGTTTGGAAGGGATCTCTGAAGGTCATCTCGTCCATTCTCTCCTGCTCAAGCAGGGACATTCAGAGCCAGTTCCCAGGACCACATCCAGATGGCTGCTGAATATCTCCAAGGATGGAGACTCCATCACCTCTTTGAGCAACTTGTGCCAGTGCTTGGTCACCCTCACAGTAAAAAAGTGTTTCCTGATATTCACAGGAATCTGCTGTGTTTCAGGGTGTGCCCGTGGCCTCTGGTCCTGGCACTGGCCACCACTGAAAAGAGCCTGGACCTTTTCTCTTTGCACCGTCCCTTCAGGTATTTATATACATTGATAAGATCCCACCTGAGCCTTCATAGAATCATAGAATGGTTTGGGTTGGAAGGGACTCTAAAGATCATCCACCAGAGTGGAGCAGAGGGGGAGAATCGCCTCTGACAACCTGCTGGTCATGCTGCTAGTGATGCAGCCCAGGACTTGGTTGGTTTCTGGGCTCAAATGCACACTGCTGGCTCATGTTGAGCTTCTCATCGACCAAAAGCCCAAGTCTTCCTCAGGGCTTCTCTAAATCCATTCTCTACACAGCCTGTATTTGTGCTTGGGACTACCCCTGACTCAGATGCAGGACCTTGCACTTGGCCTTGTTGAACATGGGGTTCACAAGGGCCCACCTCTCAAGCCCCGTTTTGTTGACTTTGTGATCCCTTTCCATCACATCACACTGGGTCCTCTGCTCATCAGCCTTGTCCATCACTCCATAACAGGGCTGCTGGTAACTCTCTCTCCCCTGTCATCACTGGTTTAAACCCTCTTTACCAGAAGGATCATGTACGACCAGGTACATACCACACCCTCCGGGATATACGTTTGGTGTGAATTTCAGTACTCTAAAAACCCCCACTTTTTTCCCTTCTATTACCACCACACTAATAATTTTCATTATTATTCCTTAATAAAACATCCAGAGCAAGGTTTCTATACTGCTGTGTTTTTACCCACCAGAGGGCGAGATATCTTCATCTGTAGCCATAGAGAGGCCTCCAGTGCCACGAAAGCACAGCCGGATAAAGACTTCCTTTTCCCTTTCGTGAGTAGACAGTAGGGATGTAGGAGGCTAAAGAAGCTTGTCTTAACCTTGGCAAGTCGGACTTGCCTGTACAGAAGTTAATGCCAACGATGCAGCAGAATCCAGACTCTCTGAATTGCACTTCAACACCTTATTCCCCAGTATTCCTCTCTCCTGCTTTATGGTCACTATTCTTAAGAAACTACCAGCTATTGCTATGGCTTTTCTTAATCTTCCTTTCTTCATTCCCAGCTCCCTTAAAACACCCAGGAAGAATGTACTTGGACCACGGTCTTCTGATCCTGTCCCTGCTCACACTTAGAGCCTAAGATCCTACTTCGTGACACTGGATAAATCCCCCAGTCTTATTTCCCCATTCATGCAAAGAGTGGGAGAGCAGCACTGCTGCCCCATTGCAAGATGTGCACAGGGGCGCTCTGCTGCAGAGCCTTGTTAAGTTGCCATCACTCTCCTAGAGGATGACCTGTCGCCCATGGGTGCAAGTTTCCTTCTCTGAGGAAGGCCCTGGTCCTTGCTAAAGTTCAGGAAACCTGCTGCACAGTGCTTGCCTATCACAGCAGAAGAGATCAGAGCACGCTTTAGTCCCAGCACCTGCATCTGAGTCAGCAGCCACATAGCAGCCTGCTGTCTTTTAGACCTTTCAGCCCTGCTTGGCCTTCAATCTATTATTTTCCTTTCTAAGCCCGTCAGACTCACTCTTTATCTCCCATCGGCTGGCTTTCTTCTCTCTCCCACACCATGCTTGGACAGACGGTCTGGCTGCAGTTCTCTTTGCTTGGCTTCTGCTTAACAAAACTCAGATCCTGCTGCCCTTGAATTGTAGCCCAGCCTGTCTTGTGTGCTGCTGATAAAGAGACCAAGGGAGACACATACCAAACATTAATTTCTCTGTGGTGATTGACTTAGCTCTCTTTATCTCTTGTATTTGAGAGTGATTTTTGCACAACCAACTTCCCCTTGATTTCCCCCTCCCACCTCACCGCTGCTTCTTCTTGCTGCTTCCTTCAGAATGAGGTAAAAATTGTGTTTAAAAGAGGAACTGCAGCAGTGCTACATATTATAAAAGCCACTATTTGTCAGCTAACGTACATATTACATACACAATAAACCAGCACAATCTCTTCTCCTGTTACACTGTTTTGAGCACGCCAGGTACGGATCTGGCCCTCCACAGCTGCTCCTCTCCCTCTGCACAGGGTAGGGACAACTCCCAAACTGAAAGCCACCACCCGTTTTGGAGGTGATTTCAACAGCACGGCCATGGACCAGCGGTGCCGAGGGGACGAGGGCCTGGCAGAGACGACATCGCGGTTACACTGAGAGATGCTGACAAGTCTCGCCTAGCTTGGAGGGGAGCCATGGCGGCACCCTGGTCCGTAAGAGAGCAGGATTAAAGCTTCCCACACCGCCCGGCACTGCCGCTTCCACGCTGCGGAGACGAAGAGGCCCTGCCCAGCCTCGCTCCACAGTCCTCCCGTTGCCACGGCAACACCTCCCAGTCGCTCAGGGCGCAGGCGCGGAAGGCGGGCGTCTCACTGTGCGCATGCGCGTGTCCCCTGGCGCATGCGCACCCTGCTGCCCCGCGGTTGCCGTGGAGACGGCGTCGCCGGAGCCGGGGAAAGAGCGTCGCTGCCGCCATGAGCTCGCAGCCGGGTCCGAGTCTGCCCTTCCTGCCCGGCTGCTCTTTCAGGGACCCCATGGTGAGCGCGGCGCACGGTGCACCCTGCCTCCTGGAAGCCCCAGTCCGCCGGCACAACCCCCAGCCCGGTCTGGCCTGGCATAGCAGCTGCCCCCGTGAGAACAGGACCTGCGTACCCACCCCCAACCTGCTCCGGGGGCGCGTCAGTGACCTGCGCCCTGTCTGGCTGCCCCCGGGGTACTGGTACCTCCTGAAGACACGCTCTGGGAATCTCGTAATCCCTTAGACTTTAACTTCCCAACAGACCTGATACCCCTAAACTCACCTAATAGTTCTCCTGTTGCCCCCTGAACCTGTCATAAGGAAACCTCGTATTCGCTCAGACCATCCTCTGATTCCCCCAGGAGGTCTGGTACTTCCTGAATACATCTAATATCCCTGAGGGAACTTGGTATCCTATGAACCCATGTCCTGGGAACCTGGTAACCCTCAAACTCGCCACACACCCTTCAGGGTACCTGGTACCCTGTGAAGTGACCTCCAAGGGACCTGATGCCCTGTACACTCATTTGAAGCTTCCTCAGCAGTCCTAATACTGACCAGGGAACCTGTTTTTTCCCAAAGCCAACAACTGCCTGCTGAACTGTCTTTCAGAGGACCTGAACTCTCTGAACCCCCCTGGAATGCCTTGATCCCAGGCACAGCCGACCTGCTACTGTTCAGGAGGCTTGGCACTCTTAATCTTGTCCCTAAGAATCCATGGCATCTTGCGCTCATTTGATAATCCCTGAAAATGTCCTGATAGCTTTGGAGAGGTAGATTCCACCAAACTTATTTGAGACCCTCATTTGAGACTCATTTGAAATGTTTTCTCTGTAACTGCAGAACTACTAGCTGCAAACCCATCCCATGGGAATCCAGTACCCCTGAATCTAGCCAATTGTTCCCCTGCCAGTTCATGTCATATGCTTTTCCCAAGGGAAAGAGTAGCCCCCAACTCACTTTACAGTCTTGAAAACTGATTTCCCCAGGAAAGCTGCTGTTTCTGTGAACCATCTAGTTTTCCCAAGGGGATATGTTCTGAACCTGCTACTTATTCTGATACCACCCCAAACCAGGATCCATAAACTCACCTGATAGCCCCTCTTGATATATGCCTTTCTTGATATACCCAGGAGAATCAACACTGTCCAAACCTCAAGCAGTTCTCCAGTAGGAATTAATCCCCCAAAACCATCCCAATACAGTTATGTCCTGGACCCACACACCATCTTTAGAAGGACAGATACACCCTGAAGTCACCAGTCTCCTGGACAATTAATACCCTTCTGATACCCCTCCTCCAAATCTCTGATACTTCCACAAATGCTCTTCTGGTATTGCCTGGAGAACTGAATCCTTGGTAGCCCACAGAGAACTAATGGTCTGGAACCTGTGATCCTGATAGTCTTCTGAGAACTGGTATTCCTCCACAGAACTGATACACCACAACCTCCAGGAGCATCCCAAGGAAGTGAGACCCTCCCAGCTGCTCCCAGGTTCCTTGGAAGAAGTAGTCTCATGCTCTTCCCCTGCACTTGAATTGATATCTAAATGGTGAAGCAACCTCTCCTTTTCCACATTTCCAGTTGCCCACACACTGATTTGATAACCCCAAATTCTTCCAGTATCCTCTTGAGGAAGCAGCACCACAAATGAGAGCTGATACTCCCTGAGTTCTTTCCATGAGCTCTGTTTCAGCTGACATCTCCTTTTAGAAGATGTTGTCCTATGCTTCTTAGACCAATGCTGATATTAGGGCAATGGCTTTAAACTGACACAGGGTATATTTAGATTAGATGTAAGGAAAAAGTTCTCCCATGTGAGGGTGCTGAGGTGCTCGCACAGGTTGCACAGAGATGCTGTGGCTGCACCATCGCTGGCAGTGTTCAAGGCCAGGTTGGATGGGTCTTGGAGCAACCTGGTTTAGTGGAAGATACCCCTGCCTGTGGCAGGGTGTTGGAACTGGATGACCTTAAGGTCCCTTGCAACCCAAACCATTCTGTGATTCTGTTGTTACTAGAGACTACAGATCTTGCAATGCTGTGGAGAGCAGTGAGGAAAACAGATTCAGGCGAAAACAAGAGAGTTTACTGAAGACAGATGTGCTCTTGACATGATGTGTTCTTGACAAGGACTGTGTCATGCTGGGCTTTGGTAAACCCAGTCTAGATCATTCTGGATGCCTTTGTGGGAACCCAGTTTTCTCTGTTTACCTAAATAGGACCCTCTCTTTATTCTGCTTATGTGTGGATTAGGGCTACCTAAGCATAAATTGTCACTGTACCAGTCTTAGTGGTGGCTTCTAGCAACAAACTACTTCCTAAGTTAGTGATGACTGAGTTTCTCACTAGTAAGTGGAGTCATTTACTCATATGAATACTCTTAATCAAAGCAGTAGTAAAGGTTATCTCAGAATTATTCTCAGCTCAATAATATTATTTCCTCAATATAATTTATAACATCTTGGAAATATGCAATGCAAATTTCTGCCCCTAGCAAAATAATATTTCCTCTATCAGTAAAATCTTGCTCACTTTAGTCATATGAATGCTTCTATTGCCTTCAGTAGCACTCTGTGTATGTAAGAAGCACCCATGGGACTTGGCAGAGCAGATAGTTATTTTAGAGTAACTTGAAATATTGAACTATTGGTAATGCTTTAAAGAGATCTGAACTCCAGAAATGTCTTTGCAGTGTTCCTCAGGATGAGCCCCAGTGCGTGCTATCAACTCACTTTGCCTCAGTTTCCCAATCTATAAAATGGGCACCACAATGCATGTTTTCCAAGTGAATGCTGAGAAGTGCTGAAGAAAACCTCTGTGTTCAAATAAGATAATATTGTTATTGCTTAGTGCTCATGTGACAGAGAAACAGAGACATTGGGAGGGGGAATGGTGTTTGTATGAAGTGTTATATACTTGGCAAAATGGACGACTTAATTCAGTGGAATTTCTTCAGATATGGACTGGCAGCAACTGAGATTAGGAGTTTACATTCTGGGTTTTCCCATTTAAATTTGCATTAGTCACCTGATACTGTGAGATGTTATCTGGCATCCGTGCTGTCTTCAGAGAGCTCACTGACTCCAAGTCTTATGAATTTATGAGGTGTTTTCTTTAAGCAGCTGTAGGCCCTTAAAAGCCTGTGCACTTCTGACAAACACTGATACTGCCCAATTTAAAGACTAACTTCCTGGTTTTCCTTGATTTTTTTTCCCACAGCTTTCCTTTTATATTTATTTAACAGAAGGAAATGGCAGTTCTGGGGCAAGGCTAATGTTTAGAAGACATTCTGCTAACAGGCCTTCAGTAAACTCTGTTGATTTCACCTGAATCTGTTTTCCAAACTGCTCTCTTCGCAGCATTGCAAGATCTGTAGTACCAGTTTAAAGAGAAAACAGGCAATTATGTGAAATTTAAGTGGGGCCTTGGAGGTATAAATAAGATTAGAGGCTTAATCATGAGGGTGTGAGAGAGGAGGTGGAAAAGAAGTGGTTCAAATGCCTGAGTTTGAGTTCCAGTCTGTGTCTGGAAAAGGAGCTGAAGCTTATTCCTTCAGTGCTAGAAATGCGTACAACTCTGTTTTACTTGGCAAAAGTCAAGGTAAAGTCAGGGATTTTTTTATGAAGGACTTGCAGTTACTGCTGCTTTCTCTGGAGCATTAAGTGTTGAAAGCCCAGTGGGACCAGCTAAGCATGCATGATTTCAAATGCTTTCTGGATTGCAGGTGAGATACCAGGTGTGGTGGACTGTACAATGAGTCAAGTCGCTTGGGGTCACTCAAGTGTGATCTTGATTTTCAGTAGTGAAGAACAGAACTGAGCTGACAGAGACCAGGTCCTATTCACAGCTCTGACATTTTCTTCTTGCGTGTCCTTAATCAAAGCAGAGACCTTCTTGGTCTATCTGGATAATTATTTAGCCTGAAGAATGGCTCAATAGCTGGCATGAGGCAGTTACCAAAGATAGGTGAAAGAAGCTCAGAACGCAGATTAAACCAACAAACTAAAAAATAACAGGTGAATCCTATAGCCAGCATTATACAGTGCCCACATAGAATTCTCCTCATCTTCATCAGGCTTCTCATTAATCTGCTGCAAGATCTTACA
This sequence comes from Psittacus erithacus, assembly GCA_009867235.2. Classification (NCBI taxonomy): domain Eukaryota; kingdom Metazoa; phylum Chordata; class Aves; order Psittaciformes; family Psittacidae; genus Psittacus; species Psittacus erithacus. The sequence continues at coordinate 63,178 of WYDI02141186.1, read as the reverse complement.
CTATGATTGTGATTATTTAATGTGTGACCCTTGCATGGACTGTAGAAAGGGGTGGTGAAACAGCTCATGTGCTTTGGTACATTTCATAACTGCAGTTCTGTGAGCGTGACACACCTTGATTTAGCCCAGTGAAGAAAATCCTGGGAGTATCATCCCCAAGAGAGGGTTAAAAAAATAAAGAGCAGTAGAAAACACACAGAGTGCACAATGTGTAATACTCAAGGGAGCTCCATAAGGTAATAACACAGTGAGGTCCCGTGGTACTCTGTACTTCTGTAACACAGAGCAGGGAGCAAAGAGTTTGTGAGGTAAATACTGTGGCAGAAAAAGTGCTGTCACCCCATTCTAGGCACTGAGAATGGTGGCAATAGGACAATTAAGTGATTTAAGTTCTTGGGGAGTCTGTGGCAGGGCTAGGATTTGAGTTCACCTGATGCTTTGTTCCTCCAGCCACTTATTGTTTTTTTCAGCCTTCTTGATCTAAAATCTAATTGTAAATGACTTCTAAAGTTGGTTATAATAAAATTGGGGGGTGGCGGAAAGAGGAAGGGGGAATTCTGGATATTACACTCTTTTACTGGTTTGCAATTGCTTTCAGTAGCTGTCTGAACTAAGTGCATGCAGTATTTTAACAGCTGGATTTCCTTCCACAGAAAACATGTTTTCATCGGTCCCAGACACTGGGCTACAAAAATGGATATGCCTTTTCTCGTCTGCCAACAGTGGGGTCTGGTGGGGAGCGGCTGTATGTGAATCAGCTTTCTCAAGCTGAATTAGACGAATTAGCCAGCAAGAGACCCACGCTGACCTATGGACAAGTCAAGCGGACTCCACCTTCAGGCTTCATTCCAGCACACGTGGCTTTTGACAAAAAGGTATAAAGAAGCTTATTCCAGGAATATCGTTGGCCAAGTTCAGAGACATAAACAGTCAGCTCCAGGGTTCATGGGACAGTGTACAGCAGTTTTCAGATGCCATAGCCCTTAGTCAGAGACAGCTGAACCCCAGACTGAAAGAGGCTTTCTTTGCTCGGGAGGAGGATTATAATACGTAAACCATGTAAGACATTCCCCACAAGTTACGCTACAGCCCTTCCAGCAGGCACTGGAAAAGAAGTTTGAGTAACTGAAAAGCTTCAGTTTATAACCACTGCCCTGTAAGCCACAGCTTGGCCTTCTGTGTTTCCAAAACTATATTGAGATTGCATTTGAGCTTAAACTGTAAAAGAGAGTCTGCAGTGGGGACCCTGTTAGACTGTTTAACTATGGCCTATATATTTATGCTTGTGTCTGTCACCACAGCGTGTTGCAGCCTGTCCTGCTCTGTTAGTACTTCCTGCATTACACTTTGGTGATATCAGATTAGGAGGTGGCAATGTGTCTGCTCACAGCAGTCCTGAGCTGACCCTTGGATTTTAAATGCACCAGTTGCATAGACTGCAAGCTGGTGAGTGCACCCTCAGCCACTGAGAGAGCAGTCACTGCAGAGCATGCAAGGCTTAGCAGACTTGAGCGCGTGCAGGCAGGCCTGGAAAGGCAGTCCGCAGCCAACCCTCAGCCCATCTGTGAAACAATCTGGGAAACAGATGAGCTCTGTTAATTACTGAGGCTGTTCCTTCAGAGAATGTAGATGTTGCTGTTTAATCTGCCAGATACTTCTCTGCCCCTTCATTCAAGCCACAGTAGCAGCAGGGGCCCCATGCTGCTCAGGGAAGTCACAGTCCCTTTTGAAGTGCTTTTGCTGGCTGGTAGGAACTTGCTGGCTTTATCATCACTTTATTACTGAGGCCTCTGGGTAAGCAAGGCCTGATTGCCCACCTGTGTTCTCTTAGGCATATTAAATGTTCTTGGGGGCAATATCCCTCATACTTCTGCCATGCACAGGAGCCATGGTTGGCTAATTTGTCTCCTTGTTTCTCCAGCACATAGTAGCCTTTGCTGTCAGTGCTGAATAGGAGTTACTTCAGTCAATCCATGCAGCTTTTAAAAATCCACAGATATTGTTGAACTCTTTACCAAGTCTCCTGATAGCTTCCCTAAATCAGGGTCTGCAAAGCTGACAGTAGTAAAGTCATGCATGCCAGGAAACTACATTATTGGCAGTAACAGCACACCTGGCAGTGAGTTGAAACAGCAAGGTGATCAAGGAGGAGGAGAGAAAAGGCTGTATTTTTTATACCTTGTAAAAGGCAAATCTTGATAAAAGCCCTCATGATGCCTCTTCCATCAGTCACAAATTAGGCTACAGCTGGGTTGGATGATTTTATAGATTACAATCCAGTAACTTCACACTGCCGAAGCAAATTACAAATAAATTTTTGGTCTTCATAACCTAATTGTGGTGTTCAAGATTTTTCTTTCTCTCTCCCTTTTTTTTATATTGTCCCTTTGACAGATTTTGAAGTTCGATGCCTATTTCCAGGAAGATGTTCCTCTCTCTGCAGAAGAGCATTACCGTATCCGCCAAGTGTGTATCTATTACTATTTGGAAGATGACAGCATGTATGTCATAGAACCTGTTGTGCAGAACTCTGGTATTCCTCAAGGCAAACATATTAGACGCCACCGGGTGCCCAAGAATGACCATGGGGAACATTACCATTGGAAAGATCTGAATCGGGGCATAAACATCACCATGTATGGCAGGACGTACCGCATAGTCGACTGTGACCGATTCACACAGGTGTGTTGCTTGTACAGAGAGCACTGAGAAAAAGAATCACAGGAGTTACAGGTGGACAGACTTAGAGTCCAGTAGTCTGCATCTGTAACTTTCATAATATGGTTGCTCACAATCTTTCATTTTGCTTTTCATGAAGACTTCTTTCTTCAGATCAGTGGGGAGTTCAAGGTATGATATTTGCTGAGTTAATTGCTCAGTACTTTTGCCTTCGGACTGTTGGGAGTCCATCTTTTGTTCTCAAGACTTCTCTTTACAACACAAATTCTAAGTTCATCTCAGTGTGTTTAACTGCTTAGATTCCAGATGAAACATTGTGCGTATGTGAGAGAGAAACTACTGATCCTAACTCTTTTCTGTTACATCTCCTCTGTTAAAAACAGGGGGAGGGAATGCAGTAATTAACTCTGCACTGATCTACAGCCAAGCCAGAAAAGAGGTTATGATCTGTGGGTTGAGAACTGTGGTGTGAGCTGACCTTTCTAAGAGAGCGTACTCATTGCCTGCTTTTCTACTTCTGGCTGTTTCTATACCAGTAAATGAGATAACAGCAATCCAGTAATAAGTAGTAACAAATGCAGTATGCTGGTATCCTGTTAGATTGTTCCCAGTATAATCTCAGTCCAGGTCAACTACTATTCTATGATTCTATTCTTCCAAGCAATTCCCAGAAGCAGTCCAGGAGTTAGAATGCTCCAGGAACTATTCCTAATAGGTGAATTGCATGCAGTCAACCTGTCCTGGAGGCTCAGAGAAGTGTAGATTCAGGTTATTCCTTGCCAGTTTCCTTCAGTGCCCAGGAATGTTCCCAGGCGTATATATGTGGCTGTTGAGAACATGTGAGTCTACCTCTGCTGGAACTGGATGACTGTTAAAGACAATTCACAGCAAGTGAAGAGCTGGTCCCCATGTTAATGTTAGTTGGTTGATGGAAAATAATGATATCAACTATGTGGGTCTGTATCTCAAGGCCACTAGTCCATTTGTCACTAACTGGCATCCTCCAGACCAGAAAATAGTCTGAAAGTGTGAATCTGCCTTGTGACTCTTCAGGGTGATCTCACGTGCCTCTTGGAGATGTTTACATAGGGCTTCCTGGGCTGAATGTTTTCCTGGGCCACTTCCCAAGGCCAGAAAGGAAAGAAGTCCATTGACTTCAGAGGTTGCTTTGGGTGACTGATGTGAGTACACAAGTAATACCCTAGAGTTTGTTGACGCATCCAATGTAAGCAAAGGGTCCCTTTATAAACAAGCAGATTGCCCTCTCTCTGTGGGAAAAGTACTTCTGAAAGATGAAATGACGCTGCCACTCTGGCACATATGCTTATATCCTGAAGGGCCTTGGTGGGCCTAGTGTGGGTAACACTAGATTCCACTGCCCACACACTGGGGGCCCTAGATCTCTTGCAAATTCTGACTGACTACATCTGCAGTTATGCACTAATTTAGTCTTTCTCATTTACCAACTGACAGGGCATTTAAGGCCCTAAAGTCAAGGAAAACTGTGCTCAAGTAAAATCCAAGTTAGGACGTCGAGGACAGGACTGCCCTGGTTAATTAAAAGACAAGCAAAGCTAAGAAGCAGCTTAAACAGAAACATCTTGGTCATCTTCTATTGTATTTGCTACTGCAGTAGAACTAATACTCCTGCAGGCTGTTGGTCTGTGAGGAATGAACTCGCAGTATTCTGACAACACTCATCTCAGCCCATCTGTAATCTCCAGTTACTTCTTACCTTCAGAACTCTCGGCACCATTAATACCTCAGTTGACCTTCCTAGGAGTTCCTGGAGAGCCAAGGAATTGAAGTGAACCCTCCAGAGAAAATGGCTTTTGATCCTTACACAGAACTGCGTCAGATGCCTGTGCGCAAGTACATCACACCATCAGATTTTGACCAACTCAAACAGTTTCTGACTTACGACAAGCAGGTGAGAGAGCTGGTAGTGATTACCCACATTACAGACTGCACATGTTATTGAAACCTGAGTCTATAAATGTCTGCAACCTTACTCATTCTAAAAAGATTTCACTCCCCTGAACAGATTCCAGATTTGCTCCTCTTTTGGCTTTAGTGAGAAACAAAATCTTTTATGTTTTTGCTGAGCTTTGTGCCTTGTAAACAGCTTCTCTTTGGATTGCAGAGCTTATGCTCTAAATCCTCCATTTCTCTCTTGCTTTCTGTTGGGATGAGATAAGCTACCTGTCTCAGGAAGTTAGCAGCCAGATGCATTTCTATGACCAATGACCATGCTGCATCCACTGCTCTTTTCCTCCAAAACATCAGTGCCAGGTGCCAGAGTGGAAAATTTCAAATACAAATGCCGCTTGCTCTGACTGAATTCGCCCTGTGCACACAATTGACTAACACTCCTCCATGCTCCTCTGAATCTTCATCTTTTCATCTAGCAACAATGTAAGAAATTCTATAGACTGCTTCTACAGTAGAAAATAAAACAGGGGCAAGGCATGACCTGAGTTCTGCATGTTGTCCCTAGCCAGCTATCAGTCAAACAGTTCCTGGCCATCAGCTAGGAGTTAACACAGGCCAGGATCATATCCAGGTGCCATTTTGGATATTGTCACCCTGCTTTGAGGGGAGCAGACAGTTTTGCTGTGTGGATGCTGGGCCATGCCTGCCATTTTACTGCCAGTTTAGCTTTAGTGACTCAGGTCTGTGCTGGGCCAACTCTGTCTACTATTGGGCTGCCTGTTTAGGAGCTGTGCCTTGGGGGACTCCTGAGCACTGCAATGTAAAGAGTTTGAATTTCTGTGGCATTAACAGATGAGATTTCCACTAAGCAGAAATAAGATGAGGCCTGCAGTGAATGCAGCCTCCTCAGGACTGCCTTCTTTGGTGTAACAGCAGTAAAGAATTGGCCATGAAACATGTAAGAGGTTTAAGAGTCAAAACAAAATTCTGTCTTACTGTATTAAGTTTCATTATAAAAATCACTTCCCTTAAGACTATTTCCCCATTCATTCCTGGGCAATTATTTTCTGCTGCTTTTTAATCACTTTCCCCTCCCCATCCTCCCCAATTTTCCGTATGCTTCCTGAACTAAATCTCTTGTCTTAGCATAAACTCTTTCTCTTTTACTGTTGTCAAGGTAAGCCAGGCCTGTCCAACTCTCCAGGCCCCTGCTACCCTTCCCACTGCTGCCTCAGCAGCCAAATCATCCCAGTCTCCATAGTACAAGGGCTCGGTTCTTCTGGACCTGATAAAGAAGCTTGGTGAGATGTCTCCAGTCACCTAACCCATTTTGTAGAATCATAGAATGGTTTGGGTTGGACTGGACCTTAAAGATCACCTAATTCTGACCCCCATACCATGGGCAGGGACAGCTTCCACTAGACCAGGTTGCTCCAAGCCCCATCCAACCTGGCCTTGAACACTTCCAAAGATGGGGCATCCACAGTTTCTCTGGGCAACCTGTGCCAGCGCCTCACCACCCTCATAGTAAAGTATGTTTTCCTAATATCTAATTTTAATTACTTCATTTGGACAAAGCATTAGTAATTCTAGTCCTTGTTTGTCTTCTCTGCCTCTTTTTCCTCCACCCCAGGTCCTTCGCTTCTACGCCATGTGGGATGACACTAATAATATCTTTGGTGAGAATCGGCCTTACATCATCCATTACTACTTGGCAGATGACACACTGGAGGTTCGGGAAGTCCACAAGGAAAATGATGGTAGAGACCCATTCCCAGTACTGATAAGACGCCAGCGCTTACCCAAAACCTTTGTGGATAAGCAAAGTAAGTTTAGATGACCAGGACATCTTTCTGTGGTAGAGGGCCTTGGTGGGTAGACATGTGGGGTGGCTGTGTCAGAGGTACACTGAGTCTGGAGAATTTTTGCTGAGAACATTCCAAGTGTCATCAGTTTTGGCCAAAGAAAAGTTCTTAAAATGATCACTAAATTCTTTATCTTCTGGGAAACAGTGGAGGGACAGCAGTACCAACAGCTCCCTGGAGCTATTTATACAGTTTGCTTTTGTATCCCTTTTCACTAGGAAATGTTAACATCTGCCTACTTACCTAATTTTTCCTATTGCCCTCTTGTTCTCAGAGACTTTCCCAACTTGTGTGATGGAGATCTCTGATCAGGAGGTACTTGAGTGGTACACAGCTAAAGATTTTGCTGTTGGAAAATCTACAACCCTCCTTGGACGCAATTTCTTCATCTATGATTGCGATGAGTTCACACGAAACTTTTATCGTGACAAATTTGGCATCACTGACTTCCAGCCAGTGGAAATAAAGAAGAAACCACCTGAGAAAGTTCAACAGGTACTGCAAGCAGTGTCTCAAAGGAAGGAAGAGAAGGAAGCAGTTGGTATAAGCTTTTATGGTAAAGCATAAGTTCAGCTTAATAAGAACCTGTAGTAAACAAGTACATCTTAAAGACAAGGGCAACTTCAAAAAGACAAGGCAAGAATGGTCACCACTAATGTAAAAACGACAGTCCTCTGGAACCGTTGATTTCTAGTACTGTAAAGGACAAAGCACTTGCTAATAGTGATAGAAAGAACTCTGGTTATGTCTGTATACTAGAACATTAAACAGTGGTAGGGTTTGGTTTTGTCTGGGAAGCCAAGTGGCACAGTCTGGCTGCATCATACTACTAAAATCTCCCACACCACCCAAAACGGAGTTGCCAAGTCCAAACTGCCTACTGGGGATGGTTAGAGTCCTTGTTACCTCCCAGACTGTGCCTAGCAATGGTTTTGAGTGCTAGCTGGCCTACAAACCACAAACATGATGGGGATTAGGTTAACAGTGTGACCATACAGATGATTGAGTTCCTGTGCACAGGAGTGTTTAGTTACTAGTACAGCCATAGTCTCTGTAGGCAAACAAATTACCTGGCTTTCTGAATTTCAGATTTTCTTAATTCTCTTGAATATTTTCTATAAATAAGGGGTCCAACACATGGCCAGGCTAGTACCATCTCTACTAGTCAAGATGTCACATCTATTGCTATCTGGTGACAGATTTCTTTCCTAACAGGTGTTTTTTGGTAAGTTCTCTTGCAAACATTGTCTTGTTCTTAATTTCAACTGTTCATGCTTGATATGTCCTCTGGATGCAGATAATTCCTCCCTATAATGGTTTTGGCATCCTTGAAGACACTCTTCAGAACTGCTTTTCTCTGTTTCCAAAACCTCCCCGGAAAGATGTAATTAAGATGCTAGAGAATGACAACAAGGTGCTGCGATACCAGGTGGCCCTGGTGAGTGCTTTCCTTGATGTTATAGTGCCAGCTTACGTTGTAGAGTCAGAAGGATGGGAGGAACAGCCTGCTCAGATAAGGCTGTTTGCAAATTCTCTTCTGTGCTGGTGGGAAAAGAGTTCCCCAAGCCAACCCAAGTGCCCCTTAGGGGATGCTGTTGGGTTATTGTGTACTTGCTATGACAATTAGTAGCACATAAAGGTAGAAAAAAGCAGGCCGGAAAATACAAACCAGACACACTACAAAACCACAGCCATTTATGGAAAAACTCCCACTGACATCAGCGCGTGACAGATGGCCCTAACTGAAACAGTATTGCAACTGGGCACTGTGCCCCTGCCTGCCTTCAACTGCTGCCACAAGCGTGAGCTTGCTGTCTCTCCCCTGCTAGCTCCCAGCACCTGCCCTTCTCCAGGCTAGTCCTGGGTGCAGTAGCCAGCAAAGGGCTGTGCTAGCAGAGCAGCTAAGTGCCAGCGTAGAAGCCAGAGAGACCACGGGTATGGTGCTTTCCACCCACAAGAATGGCATTCAGGCCCTGGCATTTGTGCCAGCTTTACAGTGGGTTTATGCAAGGAGCCTCTGGCACATCCAGCAGCAGCAATGGCATTTCCTGTGCTGACTGGTGCCTGCCCTCTCCAAACACTCAGGGCGAATAAGGGCTGATTTCTTTTTCCTATTGTGCAGGAGATCCTAAAGGTCACAGCTGAGGAGTTCAGATCCACTTAATTTTAAACTAAGCAAGTAAACCTACTGGTGTGTCAGGGGAGTGTCTTCCTGTGACTAAGAGCTGAAAGCAGCACCAACCTCTCTCAGGCACTCATTAGAATGAAAAATATAACTTTAATGCTGAATTTTACAGCCAGTCATTCTGTGATGAATCATTCTGTATAGGATATTCCTTTCTCTTGGATTACTCAGTCTGCGGAAACACTGAATGTACTTGGTCCCTGCAGCCCAGATTCTGCCTCTAAGAGCCTGACTAGAGCAAGTAAACTTTGAAATTCAGATATTTAATGCTTCCTAGGGCTCCGTCAGCATATCTGTAGCTTTTGGCATATAGCAAGCCCTTTGTTTATTTAGCTATATAAAAAAGTAGTGAACTCTGGGTGCTTATGAGTGGGTTATCAGGTACTCCTAAGCACCCCAGGAAATAAAAACCTGGTTCCAATGTTCTTTTCAAAGACACTACCTTTCCTCTAGGAATCACCAAACCCCGAGGACAGAAAGCGTCGTTTCATCCTCTCTTATTTCCTCTCCAATGACATGATCAGCATCTATGAACCTCCGGTCCGTAACTCTGGCATCATTGGAGGCAAATACTTAAGAAAGACTAGAGTTGCCAAACCAGGCTCAACTACAGAAAATGCCACATACTATGGGCCCTCTGATCTCACAATTGGTTCTACAATTGAAGGTAAGATATTTGATATTCTCTGAGCATTGTTTTTCAGTGTCTGCTCTGGTGTGTCACTAATTGCATGGATAGTGCATATACCTTCCTTCACTTGGAAGATCTGTTCCTTCTGGGTCCCATCACATTTGAGTTTCCAGGTCACAAGCTGGTGTACATTGATCTAACTTTGTTACTGCCAGTGTTTGGACCTTTGACATAATTAGGAAAAGAGCTTTATTTTCCATGGTATGTATTCCATTTATGATTTGGGGCCTGCCAGGATTCACAGCGTTAAAGCTATGCCAGATGGCTACCAGCAGCAAAGGCCATAATTCTACCCTGTAAGGAAAATAAATGTAATACTGAAATATTTAGAAACACACCGATGTTAATGGGGGAGTCATTATAGGCCCAGGCACAGGCCCTTTGCTCTCAGCAGCTGCTCTTCTTGCAGCAGAACTCTCTTTGAGTCAGTGAAACTATTCTTACTTCAAGGACTGAAACAAATAGCAGTGCTCGCTCAACCCTGAGCCCAGCCACAAGAGAGAATCCATGCTCTCTCCTGGATGATGGAATGACTTACCCATGCTGAAAGGCAAGTAACACTGCTTTTTTTAATTCCTCTTCACCAGTGTTTGGCCACAGGTTTGTTATCACTGACGCTGATGAATATGTGCTTAATTATATGGAGAGCAATGCAGGGAGTTTCCCTGCGGCAACACTGCAGTCCCTGAGGGATCATTTTCACCCAAAGCAGGTGGTAAAGGAGCCTGACAACAGGTAAGCTTCAAAGGATGGTGTTGAGCTAAATAAGGCTCAGGGCTGACAGCTAAGGGCATTTCCAGGAGCCTGTACGGGCTACAGCCTGCTGTCTAATGGCTGCTTAGCTGATTATTCAGCTCCAAGAGCCTGTGTCTGGACACATATAGGGAGGGTCAAGTGTGTATGATATAATGTCGTGGCTGCTGCTGACCCAAAAACCTTGTGGGACAGCTCTGGCTCAGCAGCAGAGATATAGCTAAATAGACAGTCTTCTTTTTCCAAAAGGCAGTAGTTAACTGTAACAGATGCTGCTGACAGTATCTGCATGACTTACTAGATGCTTGTAAGCTTAGTGGAGAGCTGGTGAAGTCTTTTTCATTTGCTCTGGCTATGCTTATCAGTCCAGGAGCGCCTCTTTTTTAGCTGACTGGACCTGTTTTGGGTGACCCAATAACAACCCTTTTACCCCACACCACACTTCGAGGTCAGTTAGTATCATGGGAGTTCAAGGACTCTGGTTGAAACTAGAGTTGCATGCAGCTCCTGGGGCTGCATGAAGCACCACAAGAAAATGCTTGTGCTCTCAGAGCACTTGCAGACAAAACGTGCATGGGGAAAATGTCTTGCAAAGGGAAAATAGTTTACTTAATGCTCCAAGATCAAGACTGAGCTTCATCTCCAAGTCCAAGCTGAGGTGAGCTTGCATTAAAAAACAAGCATTCCAGAAGCCTGCTGTGTATTCAGAAATACAGCCTGGCCAGCTGTGATGGGCAGTCAGCATGAAAAAGTGTCACAGTAAGGCTGCCAGAAGTAGTTTTTGCACTAAGTCCTGTTCTTCCTTGCTTCTACAGTGACATCCCAAAGCTTGGGACCAGCAAGCAGGAACCAGATGAATTAATTGTGCATGTTCAGGAAGAGCTGAAGCCCCATAAGCACTTGAACAACAAGAACATTCAGGAGGCTTTTCTTCAGTGTGACAAGGATGGCGCTGGTGTACTGGACAAAGCAAAATTTTTATCCCTTTGTGACAGCTTGAGTGTGCCGACCAACACCAATCTTCTTAACAAGGTCAGAAGGAAGGGGTGCTGTGCATATTGAATTCCCCTCTTATAGCTCTTCCAAAAGTGCTCTTCTGCAAACCAGCCTAGCCAGGTTAGCACCAGCTGCTCTACCCCACAAAGGGGAACAGCTTCAATAAAAGGGCAAGAGAGTACCAATTCAGAAAGGCCTCTGAGCTGTTGGTTGAGCCTGGGTCTTAAAGGAGGAGACAATAATTGCTGTCGTCTAAGTAAAGGGAAGAAATGATATCCAGGTTGCCCCCCAGATGAGAAGCCTGGTGTTTGTTGTGTGATGCCTGTTGGCTCAGGTCTCAGAGATGAGCAGAAGAGGTTGCATATCATGATAGAGACCTGGCATAAGCTACTGCAGAGCTACTGAGTATCTGTCATAACTTAAGCACACCTGGGACTGAGTAGGAGTGACACTGAGGTGCTTAGGTAGTGAGCCTTAGGAAAGATTAGATGCATTCTAGATGTAATAGCAACTGAAGATTTGAGAACTAAAATTTAAATCATAGCCACTCGGTTAACACAACTAAAACATAGACTTGCTTGGCACTATGCTCAATACACACATGGAGATCACAGTCTGCATAGCAGAAAATGTGAGGGGAACTGGAGAGAAAAATTCATGCAGCAGGGATGGAGGATTCTTCCAGGAATATAACTGGCAAAGATGCTTCCTAAGCTTAATGGGATATGCACTAGATTAGTGGCCAATAAAGGTAGACTCAGACTTTAAAGAAATCTAGAAACCAGAGAATTTCCCTTGCTAAAAAACCAAGTAATAATAATTTTCTAAACCAGCCAAGCACGAGCATCACAGCTGTGGTTAGAAAGGTGCACAAGCATTTATGTCTCTGAACGTGCACTGAATGGAGGCCTTTGATGAGCACCCAGGGCTTTACGGTGCTAGAGCTCATCAGAGACCACTCTGCCCTGAGGAATTCACAACATGGTGACAGTCCTTTCTGCTTCCACTCTGAGAGTGGGAGATGAAGTGACATGCATGTGGATGGAGGACCTGTGATAATTGTTTGGATCCCTATCTAGGACCTGTACACTGAAAGCATCCCTCTTCTCTCTTGAAATCTTAGTGTGTGCCCAGAACCCTCAGGAGCATGGTGATGGTGTAAATTAAACATAGAGCAGATAGCTTACTGTCTGGATTGGAGAGGAGCACAGCTGTCAGTCACACAAGAGCAACCCCAGCAAATCTGTCTCCAGGCGACAAGGGGAAGAAGAATCCTTTCGAGGAACTGTGATATTAGACCTTTTGCATCATCCTGAGTGTCAGAGGGAGATTAGTTATGCAATTAAAGAAACAAAAGCCCTCTTTCTTCCCCTTGAGCACAAAAAGGCTATAGTGCTGTAACACAATGCAGGGTCAGGCATAGATACCAGAACTGGCTCATTAGTAGGTCTGTTGCTGAGCTCAATTATCTGTCTCCACTTTATGCCATGTGCACACACCAAAGTGACACCAGTGAACAGTAACTGTTCGGATATGCTGCCCCCATCCCACTTTTGGCAGGGATTTTTATTGGGTTTCTGAAAGATTTGCAGTGGCCTATGTCAGTTTGTGGCCACCCTTTATTATTTTGTGGATCTGCTGTCACTCTGGTGATACTCAGAAAGCAGTTGGGACTAAACTCAAACACATCAACTCTTCCGGCATAGATTAGCGTCATTTATAAACATTCAAGATTATCTGTGATTCAGGATTATCAAGGCCCTTCCACAGAGGAAAATAAGATCTGCTCTGTCACACAAGGAGTATCTCTGGGCACTTTCCCCTAAAAAAAAAACCCAGATTTGCAGCTTCTTCCAACTCTTTATGGTGGTGTTGTTTTCTTTTTCCCCCAGTTTATTGACCAGTGTTCTTGTGGAGAAAACCAGATAAACTACCGTAACTTCCTTAAAGCCTTCCCTTCGTGTTCTCTACCCAGAAGCTGAAGAACAAGACCAGCAATAAAATTCTTACTGACTTGACTTTAAGACATTGTGTTTCAAAAAGGATGCTCTAGTCTTCACCTTTACTTCACTCACTCTCCTCCTTCCATCCTTACTAGAGCCAGCTAATTTTACCCTCACTTTCTTAACTTTTTTCCCTTCTTAACCTCTCTCTGCCCTTTTGGTCACCACCAAACTTAACCTCACAACTGCTGGACACTGAAATAAAACTCACAGGAGAAAAAAATTTTGAAGAACCAAAGCCAGGTACTCCAGTTGAACTTTGTAATGCAGTACAGGAAGGCTTGCTAGAGCTCTCTAAAGCCTGGAGTGATAACCACTTCAGATTTCTCTTACAGAGTCAAAAGGAGCCTTTCACCTTCAAGCAGTGAAGACGGCCAGTTTAAATTGATATTTACATTGCAAGAAAATATAAGAGGCCTGCCATGGCCCATGATAAACTCACACTTGCTGGTCTGAATGTGTTAACTTTAAAAAGAAGTACCTCAATAGCTGGAATAGCTAAGGATTAAAATTTGGAGGGTGTGGTGGAGAAAAAACCCACAAAGTGTGATTCTGGTTTTATTTGAAGTGGTGAGTTTAGCTCTCACACAGCTATGGAGATAGCACGGGTCTGTACACAAATCTGCTGACGGCAGCTTTGCATTTTTTAACAAAAGGTTGGGAGAATGATTTTAGCACTGAGATACTAACTAAATCCATTGTATGCAACCTGTCATTATACCAGACAGGTCCAATGAAAAGGGAAAATAAGCAGTTGGCATAGCAATAGTTATGACACTTGTGCTCCACTTGAAGTTACATTGCTTATCTTTCCATGAAGGTAAACGTGTCAGGGACCTCACCCCAAATGACACCTGTCAAGTACTGCCACTGAGCACATGTGAAAGGCACCCATCATGCACACAGCAGAGAACAAAGCTCTGAAACAAACTGCTTATTTAAATCAGCTTTTTTTTATGGTGGATTCCCACTTCCCCCCTCAGGCAGCTGAGAGCCTTCACATGACAGCTCTCTCCTGTCACCCCTTGTTCAGAAAGGTCACCACTCTTCCCCTTCTGGGCCTGTTTTGTGCCGCTGCTCACCCCTGCTGAGAATCACTACAGCTCTCTCTGGTCCACCTCAGATTTCAAAGCATGGCTTGGCATTGCATGAAGTGCCTTCTAAACAGCAGCTGACAAAGGCTAACTTCTAAAGACCACCCAAATCAGCTTTTCCAGTGGCCAAGAACTTAGAGATGAAATTAGGAGCTGTAGAAAAGAAAGTCAGAAACTGCTTTCTGCTATGAAACTGTAACTTAATACTCAGCCAAATCATGTAGTATGCCTGGCATCAACTGCAGAAAGTATACAATTAAGTATACAATTTAGCTCACCATAAAGTATGCACCTAAACCACATCAGATAAATCATATCCTACAAATGCCCTCATCCTCCACTCTCAGTGATGAAGGCAGCCACGGAAAACTAACTCAGAAGCAGATGCCCATGCTGTAGACATGGAGAATGCAAGATGATGAAGCCCAGCTGTGGAGACTGTGGAGACTATGGAGACACAAGACACTGCACCAAAGGGAATAGATCAGTCTGGTACAGCAGGAGAGAGATAAAGTACAACCCCTTGCAGCCTGCTTTGCAGCGCATATGGCTTGGCAGGGTAATAAAACATCAGCAGACAGCAGCAATGGAAGAATCTATGCCTTTTATTTCTTTATTTCAGAAAAATACTTTTGTTGAGTTTATCACAAAAGTCATTTAACAACAAACAACATCAAACAACAACAAAGAAAATTCGTACAAAAACTGAAGTGGCAGGAAGAATGAAACAAATGGGATAAGGTATCAGAGACTGTTACTTCCCCCCAACCCCCTCCAAAATCAGGAAATTTGCACTAAAGCATAAATATGCAAGAACAGATTTTTTCCTCGAGTTCTTTTGCCGAAGTCTGGTCCATTGGATTCAGCATATTTGAAGAAAAAATACATGCCTTGGCCTGACTTTTACAACAGCCAGTCTTCCCTGCTGCCAGCAAAACCCCACACGCAGCCCCAGGGCGAAGTATCTTACTTCACTGTTTGAATATAAAACCTACCAAACAAACCATCTATCCCACACTCACAAAGTTTACCAGAAGGCTGTAAATCAAAGCCCATAATCTCTATCTACTGTCGACACAAGTGGGGCCCATCTACCAAGACTTCATCTAAGGCAAGAGGCTGAGGCTGCTGTAAACTCCACGCCCTGCGGCAAAGGCAGGCTGGCTACAGGCTTCAAGAGTCACTTAGAGGCAAGGGGGAGGCATCCCAGAGTAGTCGTTCTTCCCTCCAAATAGAAAGCCTATCAAAACCACATTTTGAAATGGTGAGTTAAGGGCAAGGTGACCTACAGGGGAACTGGAACTTGATGTCCTTATACTAACCCAAACATGATAAGTAAGAAGAAAGAATCCTAAACAAACAACAAAAATTAATGCAACTGTAATGCCCCATAACATGAGTCACTCAAAAATTACATGTGAAATGCTACATCTGTATTTCCTCTGCCCCCTTCTCTTCCCAAGCCCATTCCCCAGCTATCTAAGACAAAAAGAACTACTGCTGGTATTTCACAGCTCTTCTAGGCTAGAGCAGGAAATCACTATGCTTCACACCAAAAATCAGAAGACTGCTCAATCCCTGACCTTCCTAGGTTGAATATGAACACAGACTACAAAAGCAGTCTCAAACCCTCAGGAAGGGTGTGAGCAATAGCCTTACACTGGAAGTAAAGACTTACAGTTTCATATAGTCCCTTAGCACTCTCTGCACTGTGGTGGACAAGGGCTCCTCTTTGGGGATGGATCGGTTTTGCAGAAGACATTGGGGCTTGACAAGATGGGGCATGAGAAGAGCATCCACTTAAGGAAAGTGAGCTCATGGCATCTTTGTATGCAGAGTGGTCAAGGGAAGACTGACCATCAAGGGCTTGCAATGAAAATGCTCTGGGAAAGAAAAATCTCTTTGGGCTGAAGAGGAGGCTCGGTCTGCTGAGAAACAACATGGATGTAGAAGCAATTACTGCAAGCTTGCAGCTGAGGGGTAGTGCTTGCACTAGAACACAAAGACAGAAGCAGCCCATGGCAGCCCCTCCAGTGGAGGGCAGATTGCAAACCGTTGGGATGACAGCGCATATTCCCTTACACCAAAGGGTCAGCACAAAAAAACCCAACCAAACCTGCCATGTTTGGGTACAACAGGAGAAGGATGAGGATGGGGATTTCTGAGGACTAAATACAGGGGAGGGCAAAAAAGCCCCATCATCTGTAGGTTAAAAAATAATAAAAAAAGAACACATGGAAATGCTTCCAAAACAAACTGTCCCTTTTACTGGTAGCTCTATCAAAAAGAAAACAAAACCCACGTAAATGTAGCATACATTGTAAAGAGGAAAGGCACTCACCTACTGATCTACTACACAGATCAAGCGTACGAGAGACTACATGGCGACATAAGGCACTTGGGATACAAAGCGTAATTAGCTACTGTATGAAGACACAGGACTGTGCAAGTGTAAAAGCTGCCTGGAGCAAAGCAGGCAGGAGGAGGAATCATTCAGCAGCCAGTTTTTGGGGGACTGTATGTGTTACCTGTTAACAGAGTCAATACCTCAGCTGCGGCGAGGCACCAGCTTTGCAGAAAGGACTGGCTGAAGCTCTGGAGAGATGCTGAGCAGCAGTCACTCTCAGAGGGCACATGGCAGTGGATGGCCAGGGATGGGAAGAGGCAGCAGAAAGAAAAATCCTCTCACATTTGATATCTTCCATGTCCTCCCTAACATAAAGCTCTTTTTGCCCTTTGATCACATTGCACTGTGCATACTATCACTGTCTCTGAACTGAAATGTGTATTATTGACCCAGCAAGGGCTACGAGGAGCAACTGCAAGATACCACCAAGAACTCTACTCTGAAGTCTCCTTCCTCAGCTCCCCTGAAAAAAGGGGGACCCCCTTCTGTCGATAGCTCTTGTTTGACACTCACAGGTCACAGGGATGGAGGAAGTGCTAGAATTTGATCAACTGCCCTCATGTCCCTGCACATTTTCTCCCTCTGGTGCCCAGCATTAGGTGGGGCTCAAGAAGGAGAGGAACAGCAAGGAACAGAAGAAACCTACCATAAGAGCTAAAAAAGAAATCTGACTCACCAAAAAGAGGGGCAGAAAAATCAACTGTCACACATTCCTCAAAACACAAATGATGTGAAGGACAACTGTGCCAGCCTCAAGCTAGCATTGCACTCAGAGGCTGAATTCAGCAGCCCAAAGGGCCAAGCAAGGAGCACGCCAAGGATCACACACCTCCCTCACCCACAAGAAAGGTGGGCCTCAGTCCTAGATTGCGTAGAGAGCACCCCAGCTCCCTGCAACTCTCTGCCCTCTTCTTGCCCAGCCAAAGGAGCACATTGCTTGCCTGTTCCTGCCATGTTGAAGCAAAACTAAAGCTACAGCCGGCTTCACTGCACAAGAGGCACCAACAGCAAAGCCCAGCTACACAAACCACCCCACAGGAGAGCTGTGGGGTGAGAGGTGCCCGTCTACTGCATGCCTGCCAAATCTAGACTGGTGCATGGCACCTCAAAGAAGCTCAGTGAGATGGCACTCACTCCCAAAACCCCAGTCAGGAGATGCTGCTTCCCAGCAAAGAGGCAGCAGAGGACTGAGCCAGTGGGATCTGGGGTTCCCATGAAATCTCCTGCCAGCATGTATAGGTGCAGCAGCAGGCAGGAGCAAGAGGGGAAAGTGGTCTGCAGCAACAGATGGCCTCTGAGGTAGATTTGAGACAACTCCATCTGCCAACAGCTATGCATCACAAGTCAGGCTTTTCCTAATATGCAAGCTGCTCCTTGCAGCCCCAGCTTCCTTCCCCTTCTCTGTCATCTCATTCACAGCTCAGAAAGGGATGAAGGGGCTAGGGTTTTTTTGGAAGAAACCCTGCATTTGATAGCACCTTTGGGTGGATACAAGCTCTGTATCCTTTGGAAACAAAGAGTGAAGCTGGTGGCTGCTGATGGCATGGCTGGACTGCTACGGTAGGGATGAGGAAGGCTAAGGCAACAGCATGAGAGGCAGAGTCCCATTGATGCAAAAACCCTTTGCAGAAGCCAGTTTGTCATCTGGACATGGTCCTGAGCCATGAGAAAACATCAGTTCCACAAGGCACACACAAGCTGGCAAAAGGCCTCAGCTGACAGGAGCCAGACCCAGCTCTCAGAGTGGGGCAGGACTCAAGGTTTCATGTGGACCTGAGGATGCTACTGCCCCATGAAAAAGCACTCTGCAAATTGCAGAGCCCCGAGCCCAGCTCTTGGGGCTGGGAGTTCCAGAACAACAGGGCAGTTCACCTCCTACAGCAAAGAGGGTAAGAGAGACCCAGCTGTACCAGAAGAGCTGGGGCAAGCAAAGGCTGGGAGGTGGGCCTTCTATTTGAAGAGGGAAATTCCTTCCCTTCTCTGCTGCCCAGCTCTCCAAAATTAGCTCAAAACCAGGGGTCAGAAAACTGCACTTAACCAGAGGTCCACCATAAGACAAGACATGGCTGAGGTTCCTCCCTCTGACCCTGGTCTCTATTTGCAGCATCAACATCCTGTGGCACTTGCCAAGTGCTGGCCAGACATGCCCCAGGAAACACAACCCTCACCTGAGAGGGACCCTGATCCTCAGTGTCACAGAGCCCCAGCACATTCCCCCAGGAACCTGTTTCCATAACAGACATGTGGTGCCTTCAAGCTGTTGTGGCCCTGTCCCAGGGACTCAGGAAAGAACCACGAAGAGAGGGGAGGAATATGCTGTAGAAGAAAAAAGGATTGTTTGGAACCACTGATGATGCATCTGTAACAATAATCCAAAATAACCAAACACTAACATAGAAAAGAAATAAAATTGCACGCTGATTTACGATGAAACAGAGAAAGGGAAAACCAGGAGGGCTGAAAAAGGTTCCTATGAGGGGAATGGAGCAGGGGAAAGGGACCTTTTTGGTTTTATTGCAAATGGTTCAAGAGAGCAAGAAAGGAAGGGAGGAGAGTGAGAGAAACCTTGGAAGATGACTGGTTTCCAAGCCATTCAAGATGACGGTTGTGAGGATGGGGAGGAGGTGCTGCTGTTTAGTCCCAGTATCTCGCCCTCCTCCCCAGGAGACAAGCCCTTGCGTCTATGGAAACTTCACCTTCCTGGTTCGTGGTGAGATGCCGTTCTCCACTTTCACCACTCCATTTTCATAGTAGCCTGGGCATAAAGAGAGAAAACTCTGTCCCTTGCACAGGTCAAAACTTCCAACCCTCTTGGGGCTGGCCCATAGAAAAGGGGAAAGGCCCCACCACGGCACAACCCTGCTGGAGGCCCCCTGAACTCTGCACAGAGCAGGAGGCACCGCTGCAGCATTGCCTGCATGGGCAGTGGCCTGATGAGGGGACACTGAACCACAGGACTGATGCCTCCCATGAAGCCAGTCCATGGGACATGAGTCCCAGCACTCACCCCAGTCCCTCCTGAATGGCCTGGTTTGCCTGTTGGTGCCAGCGGCTCGCTTCCGACTGCTCTGCTCATTCCAGTACACCCTCCAGCGCCGCAGCTGGAAGTGGATGAAGCGCCACATCACCGAGGCCTGGAAGAGGCACACCAACAGCAGCACACTCATTCTGGTAGGGGCGGAGAAGAGGCAGGCTGAGAACAGAAAAGCGAGGACACCACCAGCACCATGCACACCAGGGCTAGTGGCTGAGGCTCCCCTGGATGGCTGCACCGAGCACCAGAGGCAGGCACCATTCCCTGATCTCAGGGCAGCCACCTCTCTTTCCCTCCCCACCATAAAGCTCTCAGATGCTCAGGGCACTGCTAACTGTTAAGACTTTAGGGCAGGAATGGATGAATATGATCATCCCAACCAGCACTGCTCAAAACCCTGCATGATCAAAGGCATCCTCACTTGCTCTGTACAAGTGAAAGGTGGATGTGGCTGGAAGGAGCTAAGAAAGTCCCCAGATCCTTAGGTGCACCAGCAATCTGTGGTTTCAAAACGCTTGGGCAGGTGACCAGGCACCTGTCCTAGCAACTTCTGAACCAAACCTACGGCTGCTGCATGGGTGAGAAAGGCTCCCAGTCTTAACAGACAAGCAACAGAATGCAATTCATGAGGAAGCCATCCTATCTTCTGCTTCCACATCAACAGACAGCAAATGGAAAACACCTTTTCGTTAATCACATCCATGTAAGCAAAGTTACAAGTGCACAAGGGAAAGGCTGCAAACCTTTTTGTAACACAGGCTTGTGCTTTATAACTTCACTCAATGAAGAACTTATCTGCTGGCTTTTCCCCTCCATTGTGGCTCTGTAGCCTTTAACCCCTCCTTGTTCCTTTCACACCCTACCAGCTTGCTAGGACCTTCCCTAAAGGGAACTGAGATCAGATCTCTATTGGCATGTCCAAATTCAGCAAAAACACCTTGGGATAACAACAATCACGAAGATACAGTAGGGGACATTCCTACCTGAAAAGGATATTGTTGAAGAGAAAGCTGAATAAATTCCCTCTCTCGGAGTCGAGGACCTGGTTCTCCACCCGTGGCAGCCC
This sequence comes from Psittacus erithacus, assembly GCA_009867235.2. NCBI lineage: Eukaryota > Metazoa > Chordata > Aves > Psittaciformes > Psittacidae > Psittacus > Psittacus erithacus. Next base: position 42,473 of record WYDI02141186.1, on the reverse strand, counting down.
AAAGCCAATAACCAGGATGTACAAGGTGAGGGTGAATAGCTTGGTGACCACAAAAATGACAGCCCAGTAGTTAAACCTGCAGGAGAGCAAGCAGAGGTGTTGGCAGAAGCAGCCTCCAGCACTGAGCTGGAGGTGACAGCGAGGTCCCTGTCACACCAATGGCTCTCCTGGGCACCAGAGGATGAAAGCCATGGCCAGCTCGCCTGCTTACACCTTCTCGTTGCTCTCATCCGTGAAGTAGATCAGCCGGGACACATGGAGGAATAATTCGGCTAAATACTGCAACAGTAAGAGGATCAGCCCCAGGCGGGTTAAGCTAGGAGGGAACAGAAATAAAGAACATCACTGGGCTGGTCAGCCTCAGTCCTTCATATTAAACTATAGCATCTCCCCTGCCATCCCTGAGCTGCTGTGCCAGCTCAAAGCCAGACCCTTCTGCAGCAGTGGGGGTGGGAGTGCAAAGGAGAAATCCCTGTCTCCAAAACATCAGAGTCCAAGCCAGCAGCAGAGCTGAGATGGATCCAACACAAAACCCAAATTGCTGGCAATGCTGCTCTGCACACACTGCTCAGAAGAAGAGCAAGAGATCACTGCCTGTGCCATGCTGGGAGAGCACCCCAGGGTGCTTCCCACACCCAGGGAAGATGCACCCATCAGCCTGTGTTTTGGGTCCCTGATTAACATTTGCTTTGCAACAGACAGACTACCTGCGCACTCACAGAACATCACTGAACTCCTTCAAATTCAGCTCTGTGGCGCTTTAAAACTGTTGACTAACAGCCCACAGTGAGGAGGGCCACTTCAATACACTTTTTAAACACTCGCCTTAGAATCATAAAATCATAGACTGGTTACGGTTGGAAAGGACCTTAAGATCATCTAGTTCCAACCCCCCTGCCATGGGCAGGGACATTCACTCCCTTTAAGCCCCCCCACCCCACTGAGGCTTCCTGGGTACAAAAGGACCTTGCTAAACTCCATCCACAGCATGGAGCAGGATGCTGAGGCAGTGAACTCACTTGAAGAGGTATGCGCCAGTGATGTGCACCAGGTAGAGCGTGATGCACCGCAGCTGGCGGGGGATCTCCTCCTGTCAGGGGCAGAAAGCCAAGTTAACCTCTCCTCTGCTTCACCAGCCCTCTCCCAAAGCTCACTCCCTTCAAATGCAGCGGGCAAAGCACCGCAAGCATCCCTGCCTGGCTCTCACCTTGCGGACTTTTTGGAAGTAGAGTTCTGGCAGGGCATGCAGCCAATACGCCAGCTGGCACAGGTAGAAAAACTTCACCTGGAACCTGAAATGCAGGGACGAGCTGCATGAGCCAGTCTGGGGCACAGCAGGATCCCAAGGACCTGGGTGCCAGGGGAGGCACTGGGCAACCCCTCCACCACTCTGAAGCCATGGGATTTAGGAATCATCATTTCTGGGTTGAAAATACATGCTGAGCCAAGCTAGCCATGCCTGGAATTTATCCAGATACTTGTGCTGTGGTCTCCATGCTCTCAGCAAACCTCAGTTTTGCAGAAACCCAAGAAGGGATGATTATGCCCCACTTCATTTCTACAACAAAAAATGAACAGCAAAGAGACTGGAACAAGGTGATGCAGGCAGGAAGCAGTTGGGATAAATAACCAAGTCCACAGCACCTTCCTCATGGAGGAAACCTTCTGGGAACACCCTCCCCAGGGCCACAAACAAGATATCCCCCATCTCTCTCCCGGGATCCCACTGCAGCATCCTCGCAGCAGGGTGTGTGCAAAAGGCACTGTGCTGGCAGCACCCTGCTCCCAGCCATGGGGAAAACCATATAGAGGAAGGAAGTGGTCAGCCTGAGAACAAAATGCCCTTGCAAGTGCTTACGGAAGATAAACATGCGGGTAGTTTTCCCACAAGCTCCGGGGGTTTGATATGTATCCTTCCTGAAAAAGAGAAAGATGCAAGCCTTCAGCAGGAGAAGCAGGCAGCACATAGTTACAACAGGGAGGGCTCCTGCTACAGCAAAACTAGGAACTAGGGATAACACACAGGTCATTTCAGCCTGCAGTAAAAATCACTTTCCTTGTAAAGGCCAAGGCTGAGCTCTCCAAACCTCAGCGACATTCACAGAATGACAGAATGGTTTGGGTTGAAAGGGACCTTAAAGCTCATCCAGTTCCAACCCCCTACCACGGGTAGGGACACTTTTCAGTAAGGTTGCTCCAAGCCCTGTCCATCCTGGCCTTGAACACTGCCAGGGATGGGGCAGCCACAGCTTCTCTGGGCAACCTGTGCCAGGGCCTCATCACCCTCACAGGGAACTTCCTTATATCTGATCTAAATCGACGCTCTTTCAGTTCAAAGCCATTCTCCCTTGTCCTGTCCCTACAGACTCTTGTAGAAAGTCCCTCTCCAGATTTCTTGTAGGCCCCTTTTAGGTACTGGAAGGCTGCTATCAGGTCTCCCCAGAGCCCTCTTGAACATTCATCGGTACCAAGTTCAGGATAGCATGTTTCAGAGTTTGGGCAATAAAAAAAAAGATGCTCTGGAGGTGTAGGGGTCATATGCTCGTAAGCATGGCTCCAAGCACCTGCATGCATGGTCCAAGAAGCTTCTTCCCCACTGGTATGATTTAAGCAAAAAGTACTTCTGCAGAGAAAGGGGAACAGAAAACACCTAAAAAAAAAAATAAATCAATATGCACTACATAGTTTTATTTTCCACCTGCCAGCATCTGCCTACAGTCTCTTGCCTTATGCTTTCAGGACAGATTACAGGATGGGGCTCCCTTCTTGTTCCATGCTTGCACAGCTCCTGCCACAGGGTTGCTGCACTGGCCTTTGCAAAGAGATACTGGCATGGGAAATCCATCCTGCCCGGCACCTACCTGTCACCATCATCCCTGCCCTGTCTGCCCTAAGCCCTTTATTCAGTTGAGGGCAGGGGAAGTGCCATGTGCTGCAAAGGGTGACCTGCTCTGCACACACAGAGCATTTAGGAAGCATGAGGCTCCAGCCTCACAGCTGGTGAGAGATGGGTCTGGCAGTGGGTGAAGGCAGCCCAAAATCAGCAGCATTGACTTCCCACAGCCCTGTGGGGCAGAAGCAGTGCCAGCAGACCCCCGGAAATGCTGGCCTGGAAGGGAGCAGCTGTCCTCTAAAGGGGTCAGGCAGGACACCCTGAGCAGTGGGAAGGGGACTTGCTGCCAAGCATCCATCCCCAGCACTGCCAGGAACCACATCTGCCCTCTGCAAAACACATCCAAAAGCCCCAAGGCACTGAACACAAATAAAGAGGAATGTAAGAGGCCTGAAAGCTGAGCTTACTGAAATGTCCCCATCTTGGCAAGGGGCTGACTGGAGACTCTCTGCTGCCATTTGTGCTCCAGAACCCACATATCCCACACAGGGAACCCAAAGCCCGGCCAGACCCGTGCCTTACCGTCACGATGACATACAAGCACCAGATCACAGAGGTGAGGTGGAAGGCAACCATCTGTCCTGATTCATTAAACTTGCTGTGTTTAATCTTGGAGAGATGGAGACGCCTGTTGATTTTCTGGGAAGAAGCAGCGGCAGAGAAAAGGAGCAAGAGAACATGAGCCACCAGATCAACAACCCTCTGTCCCCCTCCTCCCATGCCAAGCAGCCCCCAGAGATGAAGTCTCACTCATCACCTCAAACCCCAGACCACCCCCAGAACAGCATTAAACTGCAGCAGGACCACATCCCCCCCACAATACTTGAGCTATTTTGGTGACATGAGACATCAAATGGCACTCACGTCCAGGATGTACTCCTGCACCACTGCATGCAGGATGATGGCAATGAAGAAGTAGAAGAGGATGGTGACTGCATCCTTCAACCCATAGTGATACTGGATGAGTTCTCCATCTGCAAAGAGACCAAAATGTGGGTTAAACCCCCATGACTCACATGATTTCCAGGTAAGGGCTTAAGGGTTAGTATGGGGAAGCTATTGCCAACATGCAGTTTATGTGGGGCCACATGAAAGGTGGAAGCATAGAGAGGTCATGACTGTGCCAGTGGATGCAAAGATGGAAAAAAGGACTCTAGCCGAGGTTGGTGTATCGGTGGAGGGTGGATGGTTTCCCCTCTAATAGCTAAACACCTCAAAGGAGGAGACACCCAGAACACTTCAGGCCTCCCCTGCCAGAGATGAGGGGCTGTGGAGGTAGGAATTCATCAGCTTGGACAGATGAAGACATGGAGGCAGCACTGAAGCAGGTGATGGGATCAGGGACACCCCGCTGAGAGCATGGGGGCTTGGGATGGGATTTCCACCCCTTCAGTTATCATCCAACACCCAGTCTCTCTTACTCACTCCTGAAAGCTGATGGAGCAGGACTCAGCTGCCCATATGCAGATGTCTTATGCTATTAAGAGCTCTGAGACAGTGGCATGGGGCTGGCAGATCAGAAATAGGACTCACAAGAGGCCCTGCTCTTCTGGGCCAACAGGAGATCCAACAACACCCAAAGTACCCCAGGCACCTGCACTTAGGCAACTATTCACAGCCCTGCAGCCTATGGGGAGGGATCAGAGTTGGGAAAGCTGCTGTCCTCATGGCATAGTGCCGAAAGCATCATGATGTGAAGCTCAGGCCAAACTGGGCTGCTGCTCTCCCTGACCCTGATCCTGTGCATTCTCTCCTAACATCAGTGCTGGGAAGCCACTTGTCTGTCTTGGCCTGTTTACCCTCAAACAAAGCTTCAATCCAGATTTCTAAGATTTGAGGTACATGAATGAGATTTGAACAGGATTTATGTAAATACCTGGTGTCAGGATGTGAAAACACCCTGTCCATAGAAGCCCCCCAGCCGGGTGCTGTGCAAACCCAGAGGTAAACATGTTGCCTGTATCACAGAACTCATAATCCCAGTGCAAGATAAAAGATAGAACTGCAAGTCTAAAGAAAGATGTGAAACAGCTCTGCCTCCTCTTTCTAGGGCTTTTCAGCAGCTGTTCTAGCAGGCTCTGTATGTGCACTGAGCGGGGAGACAACAGCAAGATCTGGTGGCTGACAAGCACCAGCATCCTTGTTGTGAAGGATGTGAAGCAGCCTTAGAAAACATGAGGTGTGCAGTAACCTTCCTCTTGCAAGCTTGCTGCACCAAGGTCTCTCTCCCTACAGCCTCAGCTAGCTCATGCCTGATATTTACTGATACCTCAATACTGGTTCTGGTGAGATGGTTACATGCTCCTTGATTTACAGTATCAGGAAAGAATAAATCACTTAATAGAACAGCAGCGGAAGTTGTCTGGACCATGCCACAGGGCAGCACAGACCACAATTTAATCTGGAAGCTGGATGATTTCTTCAACCATAACGTTCACAGACTTTAAGGGCAGACCTTTTATCTTCCGCATGTCTGCCTGCACTAATCCCAACAGCCCCGCTCCTACCCTGGATGATTACTCAAACACTCCTAATTAACTGCACCTTTCTGCCACCAAGCCAGGCTGTGAGCCCTGGGTATTTGGCTTATCCTGAGCCCAGGGCTTTACCCAAACCACCTCCTACTGCCCCATACCGGTGCTCCGATCGCTGCCAGCCCCGGAAGGGCTCTTGGCTATGCAGGTAGCTACTAGCAGCCAAAGCATAAACAGGGACCGAGCCTCCTGCTGACTGCTGGCTGGGAGCCGCGGCACATCCTATGGTCCACTGCGCAAGCTTGGAGCATCCTTCAATTACTCCTCATGTGCATCAGGACCATAAGCTGCCTGCAGAGGGGATGCTGTGCACATGCATATCACCACACCCTCACCTTGTGCAGTCCTCAACAAAAAACAGCATTATCTGCACACCTCTAAGAGCCAAATCCCCCCTGTCCCTCAGCACGGCACAGAGCTACTCTGGGCATGCAATCAGGCAATTTGGTCTTGCCTGACCAGGCTTGGAGGAGGATCCTCACCCTGTAAAGTGCATGGAGCAGCCTGACTATGGCAAAAACAGGGTAGAGAGGAAGCCTTAAATCCCCCGGAAAGTATTCTTTCCCAACCCTGGCAGCATGAGTGCTGGCAGACACAACCAGTGTGTGCTCTGAGCCACACAAACTTTGCTTTTTCTCTACATACCTATTTTAAGATCTCCTTTACTACCAGACAAGGGCCCAAGCCATGTGAATCAGTAGAGAGTAAGCCCAGGCCAGCTGGCCACAAGAGTTTGGGGCAGACCACAACTTGACCTCCCCTTGGGGCATCCGCAGAATAAGCATCTCTTACCTGCTGTAGGCACACTAACATTGTACTGAGGTAAGATAAACAGGAAGGCAGTCTTGGCTGTCACCTGTTAAAGACACACAGAAGAGGAAAACAAGCAAATCAGTTGTTGCATCCATTCCTCTGCCAGCATTTACTCCCCTTTCCAACCACGCTGGGAAAGGCAAATTGTCCAGGGAGATGTGCAGGCACTGGCTTCATTCACAGAAGTGCCTTTCAGCAAGAGTGCTAGGGAAGAGGTTTGTTAACAGGGACTTGGGATTTGGGAAGGAGACAGGGATGTACAAAAGAGAGGAAAAGCTGGAAAAGCCATAAGCCAGGCTGACAGAGGAAGCTCCCTGCATCCCCTCCAGGATGGACCATCATCACATGCCACCTGCTGCCTGGAGGACACCAGGAGCCCAAAGCAGCAGGCCATTTGTGTTAATTAAACTCATTCTCATCCACTCCAGGCAGCCACACTGGGAGCTTGGCACACATAGAAATGGCAGTACCCAAGCAAGTTCATGGCAATCCACATGCATTTAGCCCTGCATCTTTGTGGAGACTCCTGTAATAATAGCAGCCACTGGAACAGTGATGCCGGACCCCTTCAGAGACTGTGCAGGTGCTCACGAGGGCCCACAGGACACGGGAAAAGCGCAAAAGAGCTGAACCTTGTGCTGGACACACATAAGATCCTGGCTGCACATCCAGTACCACAGGCTGGCCCGCAGAGAGTTGAATAAGCCCGAAATGAGACAGCTCCCTGCAAACCAGGGCTGTTCTGCTCATTTTCATTATTGCTTTTAGTTCAAGGGAATGATCCTCCCCAGCAGTGAAGCAGGAGGATTTGTGGGAATGGGGCAGAACACCCCATCCCAGTGCATCTGCAGGATGCCCCCAAGCAGCATCTCCAAGATCAATGCACCTTTGAGTCAGGGTCAGTGCAAAATCTGCTGCAGACATCCAACATCTCTTCATTAGGGACTGTAGTGACAGGACAAGGGGTAATGGGTTTAAACTTAAACAGGAGAAGTTCAGGATAGATATAAGGAAGAAGTTCTTTACTGGGAGGGTGGTGAGGCACTGGAACGAGTTGCCCAGAGAAGTGGTAAATGCTCCATCCCTGGCAGTGTTCAAGGCTAAGCTGGACAGAGCCTTGGGCGACATGGTCGAATGTGAGGTGCTCCTGCCCATGGCAGGGGGGTTGGAACCAGATGATCTTAAGGTGCTTTCCAACCCTAACTATTCTATGATTCTAACACCAAACGTGCCTTCATCCCATCCAACCCACCACTGGCAGCAGGTCACCAGAAACTTTTACCTCTCCAGTGGCTCCTCGGCCACCCCTCCGATGCTTCACAAGTGCCCAGCCTCATATGCAACCCGTCCATAAGAATCCTGTGCTTGTCGATGAACATGAGCTGTATTTCACACAGATGTAGCTGCAACTGTTTCAGAGCAGCATGCTATTAAAAACCCTGCTGGAAATATTGATTCATGTCTTACAGGACAGAGCTGTCGGGGGGAAACACAGGGGCTTTGCAAGTGCTCCCATCATGAGCACAGAGCAACCAGCCGGTGGCTCTGCTCAGCTGGCACAGGCTGCCCACCTTCCTGCAGTCCCAGCTGGGGCACAGCAAACTTCATGGATGTTTTCATGATGTTTGGGAATTTATTATTATTTTCCACTTAAAAAAAGATATCCCACATGTTGTGCTCTGCTTGTGGAGGAGGAGATGCAAACAGCGCTCTGCTAAGGAGTTGGAGACCATGAGCAGAGCTTGGGGTGGTAATGGAAAAAGCGCATCACCTGGCCTCAAGCTGGCTTACGGAGACAATTCTGGCTCTTGCAAACATCACTGGCTGGGAAAGTGAAGTTGCTTCATCCCAGAGAGGTGCAGCACAACCAAGACCTGGACTTTACATTTAGACCTCGTCACAAGCTGGCACAGGGCAGGAAACAAACACATGAAGCCAGCTGTGACCATGATGCTGAAGGGATGGGCAGCTGTATCATGCATGTGATGACAGCAGCAAACAATGAAGGTTTTACATCTATCTGAGTTCCCCTGGCTGACATCCAGAGGGGTAAAAAGCTGGAAACAAGACATCATATCCAGATGAAGCCTCTTAACCTGCTGGAGGGGCCATAAACCAGACTTGTGGTCTGAGAAATGACCCAGACCATCTCCACTGTGGGAAGCAATGCCCCCACGGTGCCCAGCCCCAACACAGTTTGCAATGACCCTCCTTATCCTTCTTTTCTAGAAGGCCTAGTAGAAAGGTTTCCTCCATCCACTCAAGGATCAAGCAATGCCTTGTCCCATCTCCACCCCTGCGCCCTTGCCTTCCCTTGGGCCAGAGGACCAGCTTCAGGGGCAACCTCTGCATCCCTTCACCCTTCCTTATAGAGAGGCATTGGGCTGTTTTCTAAAGCCCATGTAAAATGTTTTACAGCCCAAGATAAATGAAACCTCCTGAAGGCTGATTTCTAAAGACAAACTGCCTCTCTTCTCCATCTGATGGACGGGGAAGCCAAGGCACACACCTACAGCCACCCACTAAGAGCCACAGCAGAGGCCAAATTTGAACCTCCAGGTATCCGACCTCCCCATCTACCTTAGCACATCTCACAGAACTTATGTGGAGGGAAGGTCTTCTCTCAGGCTTCCCTTTCTCCTGCCATCGGTTGGGAAGCATTCCAACTGACCATGTAACCATCTGAATATGCGCAGTTTCACCCTTCATCCTGCACATGCTCCCCTGTGGGCACCAGCAGGACTTTAACAGCCAAGGCACCATTTTCAAAGGTGAGTCCTTGGGCTTTCCCAGGGCTCAAAAGACTGGTTGCGTCTCATTTTGAGAGCATTTCCACCTCAAAGCTTTCCTCCCTGCAATTGCACAGTAAACCCAGAACGATGTACTTATCATCCAGCTCAGCTCTGTCCTCTGAGACTCACCACCTGCCAGGCCACCACTGTCCCCATTACGCCCTTGGCTGGGCCACCTCCGCCTTCCCACCACCATCACAAGGACATCTCTGTTCAGACACACGAAGAGTCACAGTTTCTAGCAGCAGGTACAGATGAAACGCGTAGGATGAGCCACCTTGAGTGGGACATCCCTCCATTCTTGAAGGTGAAGGACACGCTGCATGTCCATGGTGAGACTCATGTCTTTCTGCCATTGCCCACAACACACCCCACCCAGTGGCCACGGTGGGATGGATGACTTGAACAAGGTCATAGCTGAGTTCCCCTCAAGTGAACATCAGTTCCATGCTGTAGCTGCAGCCTCCACTGCATCGCCTCCATATCAGCTGGGAGCGCACCCACGGTGTGCCCAGCACTATGCAGTATATAGAGACAGAAACACCACCTTATGAGGCTTACAACTCCTGGAAAACAGGAAAACTTGAACCTCCAGCAATGCCACCTCAAGCTCTCCTGCAAGGCAGCAACCAGGTTTCCTTGGCTCAGGAAGTAGCTATAAGCACCGCAGATGATAGCAAAGCTTTAATGCTCACACTGAGCATTTTGCAGGCAGCCAGAGAAAGCAGAAGTTTGTACAGGGAACAGAAATGTGCCTCTGAATAATCCTCACAAGATGCTCATTGTTTGTTTGCTCTGAAACAAGATGTTGGTATGGGAAAGAAAGCAACAGGCATGCTCCTGCCTTGCAGGGCAGCAGCAGAGCCAGAGCTCCCACAGAACTGCCGTAGGCAGGGGCAGAATTGGGCCTCTCCAGGTATTACTGTATTTTTTTGGTTATGGTGTGAGGGCACCTCCTGAACCTGCTTCTTTGGTTTTCCCTTCTTATCTCCAGCCTCTTTTAAAGGCAGCCAGAAGTCCAGATCCTATATAGCATCACCGTATCTCAGGTAGGGATTTTTATAGGATGGGAGAGGGATTTATCAGCATGGGATAAGCACGGACCATACAGGAAAGGCTGTATATTCCTCACATGCTCCCTGCACTGCATAAAGGCCACCTCTATACAACCCACCACTGCCCAAGAGGGTGAGGGAGATGCTCCTCATCCCAGCCTCATCCTGCCATGCATGAGGGATATGCCTGAACCAGCTAAATTTGGGATGCGGTTGTCCTGGGGGTTCTCCACAGCAACACAGAGCAAACAGCATCTTCAGCAGCAAGTGGTTAATGACACTAACCTGAGCACTAAAGGGCAGCCAGACGGTGAAGAGGCACAACTCAACATGTCCATCAAGACCACAATTTCCTGAGATGCTCAGAGCAGCCAGGACAGGGCTCAGGCTGTTTCTCACAGAGCAGCACAACTGGAATCAAATGAGTGCATCCACCTCATAGCTCGTGATGGCAGGGTGGTGGATAAAGCCAAACAATCCCAGCGCTACTATGTATTTACTACACTTCTGCTATTCACCACTGTGCATCTACTCCTTGATAATGCAGCAATTAGAAAAATCCATACCCCTGCCAGTCTAGAGTTTGCTGCCTCATACAAAAGAGAAAAGCAGGGGCACCTTCAATTAGACCAGGTTGCTCCAAGCCCTGTCCAACCTGGCCTTGGACACTGCCAGGGATGGGGCAGCCACAGCTTCTCTGGGCAACCTGTGCCAGGGCCTCACCACCCTCATAGGGAAGAACTTCTTCCTTATACCTGATCTAAATCTCACCTCTGCTTTTGCAGGTGAGCAAGCAGCTTTTAATAAAGGCAACTAAATGTGCATCCAGGCATCTTAGTACCTCTCCCAAAATCTACCCGCTGTGACTCTCAAACCTTCATATTCTCATGAGTGAGGGATAACTTTTGAGCATCATTCACAGGGAGGTACCAGGTTGCTCCATGAAATCCAGTTTCCCTCCTGAACACCCCGCCCCAGCAAGATCTGCAGAGCCCATGCTGTCTTCATCCCAACTCGGAGACCCCCTGGTATGCAGCCATCCCCATGGTCCTGCTTGGGTTAAAACTGCTTTGGAGAAAGGAAGAGGTTCCAAACCTCTGGCGGGGGAGGCTGGGGGAGTTTCTGCAGTCAGAGCAGGGGAAATATTTCCAGGGCTTGAAAAACAACTCAAACTAATTAGAGATAAAATGCTATCCGAAGGCTTCCCTCACAGCTTAAGAGGTTCTTTTCTCCCCCAACAGCCAGGGTGTTTATTGAAAGAAAAACTTGCTGATCCACAGTATGGATTGACACAGGCCCTATATGTAAACTAAAGACCAAACTCTGGACCAGAGCCTTTAAAAGTAAACAGCCAGCTCCAACAAAAAGCCCTCCCCGAGGGCGGCACAGCCCCTCTGCTCCTACAGACAAGCTCATCCCCCAGCAGGACACAACCATCATTGCCTCACGCTCCCTCCTGTTTATTCCTCTTTGGAAAGCAGACCGAAATGCTGCTTTTTTATCCCTTCCCCTCCCCACTCTCCCCCAACTATTCAGCCTTAAGCCACGGGCATGCCTCAGTTCCCACATCTGGCCAGGACCAGGGGAGGCAGGAACATGGTTTGTTTTCCCTTGTTAACGACGGGAAGGCCTTAATTTTTGCAGAGCACTACGGAGGGGACCAGGGAGGGGAAAGTATATTTAGCAGGAAGCCTGGAAATAGCAGCTCATTTGTCAGCTGCCTTCGTTTGACAGTGTCACAACCCGGGGTTTGGGAGACCGTGACTCACCACCCGGCTCTGCGCATGGGGAAAGCCCGGCAAGGGCACGGCATCTCTTAGGATACAATGGTTTCTAACTGCATTACCATCACCCTGTGCACAAGCATCAGGAGCTGTCTCCTGCTTGTGTGCCAGCAAGTTCTGGGCATAAAGGGGAATAAGACTGAGCCTTGGTTTCTCTGTCTTACAGAGATTATAGCAGCAGTCCCCATCTAATACCGGACCCCCCAAAACCAATGAGGTCTCCCCCAGATTCAACCTGCATGGAGGCTGATCAACCCAACAACGCACACAGGAGCCATCCCAGACAGGACACAGGTCACTGGGCAGCTGCAGGTTAAACCCAGCCTGGCCTTGGCTTCATTTTTCTGCAAAGCAGGGTGGAAAGAGATATGCAAAGTGATTTCTGCTCGAGGACAAAAAGCACCTGTTCGCGTTTCTATACACAGTCACTTAAAATGGGTTTTGACCAAAAAAATAAAGGGGAGATTTTTGTTCATGGAATCACAGAATCAAGTAGGTTGGAAAAGACCTTTAAGATCATCAAGTCCAGTCCTCAGGCCTGCCAAGTCCACCACTAAACCATATCACCTCATCTGCATGGTTATTGAACACTTCCAGAGATGGTGATTCCACCACTCCCCTGGACAGCCTGTTCCAATGCCTGACCACTCTCTCTGTGAAGAAATTTTTCCTAATATCCAGTCTAAGTCTCATTTTTCCTAATATCCAGTTTCCAGGCTCCAGCTCTCTCATGGATGGAGCAGTCACATACACGCAGCAAAATCACACCCTGGCACCATGCAGATGTACACCAGACATGTTTTCACACCCTGGAGGCTAAGGGCTGGCTGGGAAGGCAGAAAACCCCACAGTACTCAGCTCAGGACTGCTCTTTTGGGAAGGACCCCCTCCAAGCCCTGGGCTTCCCTCCATGAGCAATGCTATGATCATCTAAAATGTGCACAATACTCGAATGATCAAGTCCAACACACCTGTAACACCAGCAAGCAGCCTCCTGCCACACTCTGTGGCCCCAAATCACCTCCCTAGGGCTGGGATGGCACTAGTGGCACAGCCAGCAGCGAAGCCAAACATCAAGCGAGACGCGAAGGGCATCTTCATCACAACTGGTACCCACTCCCCACTGCAGAGGAGTGATTCTATGATTCAATTACTGCACTGGTGGAGCCATTGATCCATTTGGATGGGGCGCCCCGGAGGATGCTCAAGGGGTACCTCAGGCTGTGCTTGGAGAGGAGGAGACCCACAGCAGCCCCTGAGCATCACTGTGAGCAGGGTGCTGGAGAGAGCAAGCCCTCAGCTCCCAGTGGCTGTCTGAGAAAAGACTAAAAGCCTCCCCAAAGAAACCTCCCCTGCAGGAAATGGCCTATTGTGAGCAGGATTTGGCTGTTTCCGCCTCCTGAGCCTGGCCATGGCCACCAGCATCAGGGAAGGCAGGATCCTGTCTGTGGTGGGAAGCAGGACAGAGAGGAGAAGGAAGAGAAGGGACAGTGACATGTCCTCCCCATCATCACAGAGGAGGCACTGAAAAGGCACTGAAAGGCAGAAATACCTGAGCTGCCACCAAAACTCACTGGAGAGGTGGTGCAAATGGACATCGATAGTTTGGAGGGTTGGGAAGAGCAGAGCCCAATTTCTCCTCCAGAAGAAAAGTAGAAGGAATCAAACAGAGTAACCTGGAAGGACCAAAGTAGCTGTTCCAAACTCCATGCCAAAGGGAAGATGAGGGATGATGCTGCTGGGCAGCGATGCAGCCAGGCGGTATAGAAGGAAGATGCTGAAAGCCACCCCACCTCCAAGGTCTGCTGGGAGAGCAGTGGCACCAGCAGGAAACTGCTACCTCTCAGCAACTGGGGGAGATTTAATTAAATGACATTTAAAACCCCAGAAAGGCCACAAAATCCTCCCTGCTGACACCTCCATGCGAGGGTTCATCACACTGCGTTTCAATACTACCCTCGGAGCACCACATCAACCCAAAGCCCTCACAGCAGCAAGCCTTGGTACCACCTCTCTGGGACGGGGTTGCTGGTGCGAAGGCACCAGCACCCCGAAACAACCAGCTGCAGGGAGAAACCCTGACAGAGATGCAACCTCAGCGAGTTTTGGGCTTTTTAAAGTACAACTATGAAACTTGCAGCCCAACTTTGCATATGGGTTTGGAACGCAGCTGGCCCTCCGTGTTAGCTGTGAAACCCCTCCGACCCTCAAATACATGTACACGTGTGCACAAGCACATCAAAAGGGGTTTGTGTGCTGGAAGCGACTCGCTCATTCAATGCATTCGCAGAGAAAGAAAAGGGGGAGGTGGGATCAAAAAGAAGGGGGCTGCCACCGGGAGGGTGTTAAGGAAATGGATTTCCTCCTCCTGCGATTTGCTACAGAAGGAGCCTTTCCTCCTCCGCCAGGCCCCCCGGCCACCCCTTTCCCGTCCGGATTTGCTTTGAAACGTGGCACTGCGCTGAAAGGGAGGGTTTGTGCGGGGGGAAGCGGGGGGGTCCGATCCGGCCGAGCTGCTGACCGCGGCTCTCAGCCGCCCGAGGTGCCTCCACGTAGGGTGCCCCGAGCAGAGCGAAGCTGCTCGGCGGTGGCCTCCAGCCCTCCCCTGTCTCCTCCCCGAAAGAGGAGAGGAAAAAGCGAGCTGGGAGGGAAGGAGACGAGCAGGGGGAGAGCAGCATTCCCAGTATGGCTCCGCACGGCGCTGGGGCGGCAGCGGGGCAATGGCTTTCCCGGGGGACTCCGGCCGCACCGGCCGGGAGAAGGTTCCCTATAGAAAAGGCAGGGATGCCTTCTCACGGCCCACGGCGGAGTGGGATGGCCGGAACGGGGAAAGGCCAGGGAATCACTGGAGTCTGCCCGAGGCCCAGGAGCCCCTGGTGCTTGTCCCAAGGCGTGGGGTCAGCAGGCGGCAGAGAGAACACCTGGAAAAGGGCACATGTTATGGAAATAAAAGGGAGAAAAATTACTCTCTCCATTTCCAATAGCTGGAAACACTAGTGAGGGCTTGGCTCCTGCCTGCATGGGGCCGGGCAGCCAATGTACCCCTCAGTGCAAGGGAAGAGGTGTAGGGCAGGGACCACCCTCAGCAGCAGTGGATTCATGGGATAAGGATGGAATAAGAGGGCTCACCACCCCCTTCTGCAGCCAGCTACCCCAGGCTCGGCTCCCGCGGCAGAAGAATGCACCACCACCCAAAAGCCAGCCCCAGGTTGGGTCCCCAGAGGGATTTTGGGGGCAACACACCCCTCTGATGGTGGGAGAGAGATGGAGAATGAATGAGGCAGCACTCTGCACCCCCAGACGGAGGCATCCTGCACCCCCTCCGCAAGCGGGATGGGGTCACCTCGCCGGGGTGGGCTGTCCTGGAAACCCCCTGAGGGTGAAAGCAGCGAGGGTGCAGCACCACCTGGGGGGGACCCGGGACTCTCCGTCCACAGCGGGGGCACCCATGGGTGCGGGAACACATAGGGCCGGTCCCGCGAGGGGTCACCCCGGGGGGATGCGGGGCGAAGGCGCTGGCGGAGGGGAGTGGGGGGATCTCACCTCGAACATGAGGGCGATGAGGACGCTGAGCACCAGGCAGAAGCCGATGTCGGCGTGGTTGTGGATGAGGAACTCCTGGCTGAAGAGCGGGTGGCTCTTGGCCCGCCGGCGGAAGGCCATGGCCGCGCAGCCGGGGTGCGGAGAGCAGCGGGATCCGCCGCCCCGCCGCCGCGCAGCGCCGCAAAACTTCCCCGGGCCCCGCGCAACTTCGCGGAGCGCCGCGACGGCCCCGCGCAGGCGCCGCCCGCCCCGCCTGAGCCCTCCCAGCCGCCCGCCCCGCACCCGGCCCGGCCCAGCCCCCGGGCTGCCATCGGCGCCCGGCCGCGTCTGCGCCCATCTGTTGTGCGTGTCTGCGTGCCCGCCCGTGTCTGTACCCACCTACTGTGCGCATCGGGGCGCCTACCCACACCTGCGCCCACCTACTGTGCGTGTCTGGGTGCCCGCTCGCATCTGCGCCCGCCTACCATGTACATCCAGACATGCACCCACAACCATACCCACCTACCATACACATCTGGGTGCCCACCTGTGTCTACACCCATCTACCATGCATTGGATGCTCATCTGTATAGGCACTCACCTAATGTACACATCTGGGCATCCCCACACATCTGCACCCACTTGCTGTGCACATCTGGACAGCTATCCACACCTGTACCTGGCTCTCCATGCATACCCAGCCACAACTGCACTCTTCACCACCTATGGCTCAGCACCCATCTCCCCGAGCACACCCTGACACCCTCCATACAACCCCAAGCCCACAGCACCCCAAATCGTCCTCCTCATTAACCAGGGAGAGGACAGAGGCATGGGGCACCTTTGCCATCCCATCCCACCCCCTTTCCAAACGCACATCCCAACTGGGCTGGGTTGCAGTGACCACCAGGCACTCCACAGCGCGGACAGACTGATGTCCCAGGCAAGTCATAGGGCAGAGCAGTGGCATGTTCATTGCTATTTATTGAAGCCAGACCCTTAAGAAAGCCCCCCCAAATCTCCTCAGGGAGCCTGATGGACATTAAGGGGACTTTGGCTGGAAAACAGCAAAACACAAACAGGGCTTTTCTTTTGAAGATCTCCCTTCAAGGAAAACAAGCACCAGATCCTTTCACTTGCAGGATCTGGCCTGGCTCCTCCAGCACCCCTGGATCCACATGGATCCCACCACGTGGCCTTTGGGGAGGATGCCCAGGAGGGAAGGAATGTTGCTCCAGTGTGTTTGAGGGAGCTGAGCCATCTCAAATCTGGTACAGACAGCACAAGTGTTTTCCTCCAGCCAAGTCCGGCACAGGAACCACAGTCCCTGGGTTCTCATTAAGCAGCGGTTGGTTTTAAGCAAGTCCCGATTAGCCAAGTTTACCCTTCTTTTCCCTGTCACTGTTTTGCCTTAGAGTGGTGGGCATGGAGATGTAGCCCAGGCCTAGGAATTATAAAAACACCAAAAATGGGATTTGCATCAAACCCAAACTGCTTAATGAGGAGGAAAACTTTCCAAAGTTTCAGCTTGGAAAAAAAGAGCAAATAGCAACCCCAGGGCAAACGCTTCTATTTTCTGTCAGGCCCCAGGATTGCATTTCAGTGCTTTTGGAATTGAAAAGATGTTTTCCTGGTAAGTCTTTCCTGGGTTATTTCAGAGGGGTTACATCATCTTGGAGCTGAAGGGAATGTCAGCAAAACCGACCCCAAAACCTGGCACCTGAGGGCTCTGGCACTGGGCTGCAGAGGAAGGCGGAAGATGGTGCTGCTGGAAGGCAAGATCCCATGAAAGTACCTTTCCCACCCACTTTATTTTTGGTAGTCTTGGAAGAGGGACAAGAGTGACCCATTAAACACAACGAGCGTAGGGGACAGTGTCAGTGGGCTGGACAGCCAGGTCCCCAAGCCCAGGCGCTGGCCTGGGTATTGTTTAAGAGGGACGTAGCCTCTTTTCCTGCCTGTTCGCTCCTGTTTGCAGATCACCAGTGAGAGGCACAGCCAGTTCTGCTCCGGAGCCCTTGGGTCACTCCCTACATTGTCAGAATTCACCATTGATTCCTGCTGTCGGCTCCCATGCTGCCCTTTCAGAGGCCGTGAGAGCTCCTCTTATCACTGGCGCTGAGCTCCCCTGGGCTGGGGCATGGTGATCTGCCTCTCTGAAGTGCTGGAGAGCGTTTCCTTGGGAAAAAAACTGAACAGAAGAGGTTCACAGGGGGAAAATGAGCAGAAATTTTCTATTCCAGAGCAAGCGAGAGCACAGCACAACCAGTGGGGTGGAGATTGCAGCCCAGAAACCCAACCATGTCCTGGGCTGCATCACCAGCAGCGTGACCAGCAGGTTGAGGGAGTGGATTCTCCCCATCTACTTCGCTCTTGTGAGATCCCCACTGCAGTCCTGCATCCAGCTCTGGGGCCCCAACATAAGTAGGATGTGGAGCTGTTGGAGGGAGTTCAGAGGAGGCCACAGTGATGCTCCAAGGGCTGGAGCAGCTCTGCTATGGAGACAGGCTGAGAGAGCTGGGCTTGTTCAGCCTGGAGAAGAGAAGGCTCTGGGGAGACCTTAGGGCAACTTCCAGTGCCTAAAGGGGCCAACAAGAAAGCTGGAGAGGGGCTTTTGATAAGGGCCTGTAGGGATAGGACAAGGGGGAATGGCTTTAACCTGACAGAAGGGAGATTGAGATGAGATCTTAAGCAGAAGTTCTTCCTGTAAGAGTGGCGAGGCCTTGGCACAGGGTGCCCAGAGAAGCTGTGGCTGCCCCATCCCTGGCCGTGCTCAAGGCCAGGTTGGACGGGGCTTGGAGCAACCTGGTCTAGTGGAAGGTGTCCCTGACCATGGCAGGGATTGGAGCTAAATGAGCTTTAAGGTCCCTTCCAATCCAAACCAGTCTGTGATATCCCCCCTTCTGCAGGTGGCTGAAGCCCACATGTTACTGATGAGCGGCATCCCCACAGGCTATGCAGATCTTAACGTCTACCTCAGGATGACACACCTCATCGAAAGAGAGCTTCATGGGAAATGCTGCAGAAGGAGCAGAGGCACTGTCAGGGTCTGCCCAAGCATCTGGGACACCTGGAAGAACCAAATGCTTTTCTTGTGCAGCTTCACAGCCTGGGTTCTGACTGGCCCAGGACACCTTGCTCCACAAAGAGCAGTGTGTGAGGGACCGCTGATGTGAAGACAAAGAGTGTGGCAGCAACCATGTCACTCACTTGGGCACACGTGCACAGCTCCATGGGTACACTGCCGAATATCACCATGGTAGTGACAGCCGGAGCCCAGTCCTACCAAACCAGCAGGTTCCAGTGCTGCATCCCGTGCTAAGGATTCCAAACTTTCCCCATAGCCTGGTGGTGCCTGGGGAGGTAGAAGGAGACGCCCACAGCTGTGCACCTCGGCCACCTCCAGCATCCCAGCCCTCCTCATTTCACTCCCACCCCGCAGCAGCATCAGTCCTGCACATCCCTCTTCTCCGAGCACTGGACGGGCACCCAGCCTCTGGGATCGAGGCGTTTGCTTTTGCGGGCTAGAGCAGCAACTCCCTCTGGTGGCTAAGGAACAAGGAGCTATAGGGAGAAACGCCTTCCCATGTGGGAAATGCCAGGTCCCTTCTTCATCCTCCTGCTGAAAATCCTGACAGGCGATTTGGGATTGCAGGAGAAAAGCGTGGGGAAGAGAGAAAGGAAGAGATGTGAAGTGCCGTGCCCATGCCTATCTGTGTCCTGTCTTTGCAGACTCCCAGCTGGAGAGAGGGAAAACCCTTGCTCAATTGAACAAACAGCTTGATTGTGATGGGTGAAACCAGAATGGGTGGAAAATCTAAGAAAGCAGGAAAATGGAGTGCAAAGGAGAGGGGATGTCACATCCAGCCAGGAAGCTGTGCAGCGGATCGCGTGCAAAGCAGCAGGACACCAAGGTTGAACGTCCCCTGCAGCAAGGTCCAGAGGACCTCTCCGTGCTTATGTGCACTCCCAACATGAGACACAGACACAGCAAAAGCTGGTTTGTTTTTAAAGCATCATTATGTATTATCCAAGGTAAAAAAACAAACTAGATAAGAATGTCCATAATGCCAGGGCAGCTCTGCTGCCTTGTGTGTGACGGTGCATAAGTGAGGAGGACTGTGGAACAGCAGAGCACAGCCACAGCAGGGCGGTGCTGGGGTCCAGATGGAGACATGGAGCTTTTATCATGTTGGAAAGCAGCTTCACTCTGAAACTGGCACCAACTGGGTTGCAAGTGCCCAGATGAGCTTGAAGACACATCTGGCTGGGTCAGTCCTGAGCAGTGAACGCTACATGGAAGCTCATTTTAATAATTCCTTGCATGCCTGTCCTTCCTGCTGCCTCTTCTGCCCTGGGGCACCACCAGTGTCCTGCCCACAGCAGGACAACAGCTGGAAGACGAAGCCAGATGTGTACTAGCTGGCACACATGAGCTGGGTGGTGAAGCAGCTGACCAGACCTATACAACAGGTCAAGCCATGCCCTGGGCACAAACCCTTGTCCAGCCAACCCGGCTGGAAGCATGAGCTATTTCTGAGACCCCAGTTGAGGTCTTTAGTTCCTGATATAAATAAGGCATATATCAGGCTTTAGTTCCTGATATAAATAAACCCTGCCTGCAAGGGGGATTTTACAGCAGCAGGAGTATGCTAATATGTTTTGAGATTTGGCTTGAGGCTAAAGTTAGGAGGGAGCACCCAGACAAAGATGGATTATCTGCAGCAAGGAAGAAGCTGCAGATAAAAGCCACTTGAGGAAGCAGGGTGGTGGTGGGCAAGCAAAGCAGGACATGGCTTCTGTCTACATTTCAGGGTCCCGAGGCTGTGGTCTGTAGCATGAAGAGGATCTGCCATCCTATTTGGCTCCAGCAAATGGAGTTGGTAAAACTCATGAGGTGAACATAATGGGGGCAAATTAAATCAAGCACTGCTGAGCCTTACTTTAGGGCTTATTCTGACCCTAAGGAAGGGAATCTGGGAGTAAAAGTCATGATTTTTCTGCTTTAGACACATATTTGTCTTGAGAAGACTCCTGTTTTGGAGGCAGCAACCATATCTCCACACTGGGACAGGCCAGTATCTTGTATAGGCACTTGTTAAAGGACATGATTCAAGGCACTGTCACAAATATATCAAAGGCAGCATGCTCCAGCTGCTTAGCAGGGCTGTACATAAGTAAGTCTAATAAATACCTAAACCGGGACTTTTAAGACTCTTCAAGACCTTTGAATCTCCAAAACTACATGTAGAAGATGCACCAGGAGGGAAGGTCATGTCCTAGTGACAGAGGACTCCATCTGCCCAGCAGCATCAGGGGCACCATGGGGACAGTCTTCATGGCCAGCATTAACATTCCACAGCCTGCTGCTGTATCCTGTCACTGAGGCAGACACCCCAGTGCTGACCCAGGGTGACAGTGCACGGGGCTTACAGGGTCACTCCAGCAACCCAGGCCAGTTCACCCCCTTTCCTGTCTCCCCCAGCGCTCACTGTGGCCATCCAGGGTCAGCCTTGGGTGTGGAGGTGAAGCGCGGTGGCTTCAGCTTGCTCCTCACAACAGTCCCCTGTGTGCCACAATGGGTGCCCCAAAGGCCATGCTGCACAAGAGCACTCCCCAGCCCCACAGGCTCCAAGCCCAATTTGGGGCGACCCACCACCCCACAGCTGCCTGTGCTGCCGAGGGAAGAGCTGCGCTGTATATGCCTGTGGGCACAAGTGCCCAGGATAGGGCTGATGGTCACCATCTCAAGGGATAAATCCTCTCCATGTCCTCCTTCTCCCAGGCAGCCTGGAGGAGGCTGGGCTTTGCTGTCCCTTTGCACCAGGGCCATGCTTGTAGCTGGGGCTGTCCCCTCACTGGGTGAGGTGATGCCTCCTGCACTTGCACTGTAATACAGGGAAGAGCCCTCGGCTGGATCTGGGGAGAAGCTGCTGGGAAAGGATACAGCTGAGGGAAAACCAGGCTCCTGCCCTGCTCCATCCTCCTGTGCTGTTCTTGCACTGCTGGTGCTGGCTTTGCTGCTACCTCCAATGCCCACCGCCTGTGATTTCCCATCACTCAGATCACATTCAACACCCCCAGGACCAATTTCCCTCGTGGGGAGGGAAAGGTTTGCTTCAGGCTCAGCACTCACAGGATTCCCCATCACCCATGTGCTAGGATAAACCTCTCTGATGCCACCATCTCCAAAAGCTGAATTGATTGTGGACGTATCTCCTGTCTTCAAGGCCAGCTTTACCAGCAGCCAGTGGTGATGGTTTGTCCAGCTGCCCACCAAACACCCTCTGAATTGCAGGAGCAATGAGCCATTCCCATTTTTGGGATCTGCCCTGCTCCCTGTCCCTCCCAAGGTCTCTCCACCTCCAGAAATTCCCAAGTTCTGCCCATCCTGGGAGCTGTCTCCAGCAACCTCGTCATCACCAGCAGCTGCTGCGCTGCAGGTTGTCTCCAGGAAGCCCTGGCAGATCTCTGTGGACTTGGGATGGAGCAGGCTGTAATACACCACCAGGGCTGCAGCACCTGAAAAGAGAAGAAGGGTGTCAAGGGAAGAGTTTCAGCAGTGCTTCATTGAGGTGCCACCTCCAGATCCCTTTCCAGAGTCACTGCTGGGCATCAGATATCCAAGCACAGATCTTTCATGCTTTTATAGGGATGCAAGCGTCCCACAGGAGCAGCTCTCCAGAAAGGAAGCACTCAGCACACTCCCAAGACCGAATTTATCTGGATTGATTTGCAGACCGATGGGTGCACAGCAAGGCAGCCACTGAGCACCAGTGGGCAGGGCACAGGGCAGGGAGGAGGTGTGTGGTGCAGGAATCCTCCCATCTCACAGCATCCCCATCCTCTAGCCATTAAATGAGACACCAGCAGGTTTGTAAGACACTTTCTTATTACTATCCTATTTTTATCCCCAAATCATTCAAGGCCAAAAGAATTGCTCCTTTTTTCAGCCCAAACTTGCCCTTTCTAGGGCAGCATTGATGTGCCAGTCTGGGGAGATGCACAAAGCCCATCCTGTGGGTATTACAGCATCCCTCTTCCCCCATCCCAGAGGGAAACATGAGTGCTGATGGGTTGTTTGCAAGCATCATACAACCTCTCCCCTCCTTCAGCTGAGTTGTGCATTAAAGCTCTAGGGAATTAAATGTGCCAGCTGGCCACAGCTGCTGCCTGCTTATGGGCAGGGCATGGAGTAAGGCAGAGTATGGGCAGGGTATGGAGCACCTTCTCCATCGTACCAAAAAGTCCTCCCCATGGACATAAGAAGCATATCCATTTACACAAGTGGCCCTGGTCTTTGAAAGGAAAGAGGGTGGGAGAAAGCTGCTGTTGTTCTGCATGGTCCTACAGCAGCGTGTTTCCAAAACATACCCAGTGATGGCTCATCAGTCACAAGCCACCTTCATAAATTATCAGTATACGCTCACATGAGAACCTTTCCCTATAGCAATCCCAGGTGTTGTACCACTGCCTGCGCTGATCACCAGGCGCCAAGAACACAGAAAGCAGCAATGTGCTTCAAGATTGCCTATGCTGTATTTGGAAGTGGTACCTGGGCCATTCGGTGACATTTCAATCCTTTCTGCAAGCTTCCCTTTTCAGGGATAGGCTTTTAAAATTAAACTCAGGCTAGATTTATTATCAAATATGTTCAGACACTTAAGCTGGAAGAAATAAATACTCTGATGCAGCTAAAATAACTGGTGATGCTCATTTACTCAAGCTACTCTTGAAACATGAAATCAGGCTCTAAACCCCACCAGATCTTACCTATTATAGACCCTGACATGATGGCTCCAGTCACACACAGGCTGTTTCTCAGCTCTGCCTGCAGGAACCGAGTGGCCAGCAGCAGCAGGAGGGTGTTTTCCATCAGCATTATCTGCAGAGGGAAGAGAGTTGTCATTTTATTCCTTTTGACAGTTTTAGACATGCTTCCAATGACAGCAAACACACAGTTTCCAGATTTCACTGATCTATTTTGCACCTAACATCACTTTAAGTATAAGGATTGCTGGACTGAACTTTCTGCGAGGTCTGGACCTTCTTTTTTACCATGAAAAGTAACTCTGGCAGAGCAGCACAGCCCCACTGGTGTTAGTAAGACACCGTGTGGCTGCTAAGAAAACAAAGCCAGAGCAGAAGGTACATCCATCGTGGCTTTGTGTGGTCATCAAGGTGTATGTACCTGGTTTTTATCAAGTGGTGATGTGGGAGATGAGAAAGGAGAGTCTGCTGCTATTGTGTCTCCCCAGTGGCTACGTCCATGTGGAATACCAAATACCCCGGGTACTTACTGCATAAAACACAGCCACCCTGTGCTTGGAGGGGCCGTGCCGGACATTAATGTAGCAGAAGATGTACACAGCTCCCACCAGGCAATTGAACAGCCTCCATCGGCATGGCTGGGCCACGATGTCTGTCTGCTGGGCCACCAGCCAGAAGGACATGAGCAACCAGTGTACACCTGTGAGGGGAAGGGATGGAAAGGGAAAAGCCATTCCTGGAGGATCCTGCAAAGTGCCCCGGGACCAGGAGCATCTCTGTGGCTGACAGCGGGATGGGACACGGGGAAGATGGTCACAGGTCTTACCTGCCACAGCAAAAACCCAAAAGGAATAGAGCCTGGCAAAGAGCACCAGGGCCAGGACCCTGGTCCCCAGCATCCCCGTCCTCCAGAGCAGCAGGCAGAGAATGGCTGCAGCCGGCAGGCAGAGGTGACCGGGTTTGAGCAGGCAGGTGAAACGACTGTAGGAGACCAAAGCCCAGGCGAGAGAGAGCAGGGACAGCCCGGCGCTGACACCTGCATGGGAACAGGGGCAGTCAGGTGCTCTGAGGGATGTCCAACTGTGTTGTAGGTCTGTATCTCAATGTTACGGAGCTGCTGGTAGCACCCTGATACAAGCCAGACACCCATCTGTCATGCCCATTAGGGGATTTCAACCAGTTCCTGCTGAATCTGGTCTCCTTTGCATGCTTTGCATTTGCCTGCTTAAATCTGATTGCACTCTCCCACGGGCAGTGCCCTGCAGCAGCACAGCATGTCCATCTCCAGTCACTGCAATCGGACCAGAGGCTGACATCACCTTTGTGCACACTGCGACTGTACACCCCAAACTTCTCCCTTTGCACACCTGGAAGTTCACCTTTTCTACAGAGAAGCCTCACACCCTTACACGCTGAGCACTGCACTGTGATTAGGGCTGGACCACCAATAAGGACATGTGTTGGGTTCGACCCCAGCCAATGCACTGTCATGCCATGGAGATCCCCTGTGCAGGGAACTGACTGTACTGGCCAGGGTCAGTTGCAGCAATCTTTAAGTCCCATTTATCCCTGCTGCTTTCCACTGGGGGTTCCCAGTCTCTTCACAGAGTGTTTCTGTGGATGGAGCCCTGCGCCATGCCAGGTGGACACACACATCCCTTACCCAAATGTAACCCCTGTCTGCAACTCATAGCATCCTCCTGGAAACTCCCCACTCACCAGGGATGAAACCCACTGGGTCGACTGCCACAACAATGTATGCCTGCAGCAGGAGGTGAGGCAGGGTCTGCAGCAGGGCTTCCAGAAGCTGCAGCACACACACGTCCCCGTGCTGCATCAGCACCTCCCCAGCACTAGCACTGCTGCCTGTCTTTGCCACCATCCATAGAACATCCCAGTACCTGCAAGAGTCCCTGTGATGAGATGTCCACCCTGGTTTGGGCAGTTTGGGACTGCACCAGGGTTGGGGGAGGCTTTGATGGTGAGCATCACTCACCGCTTCCAGAGGCCCAGCTGTAGGAGGTGAAGCACCAGGAGGCAGCAGCCAGGCGGGTGACCATCCGCCCTGAACCATATGATGCTGAGGAGCTGAGCCGCGTAGCCGGGCACCACGCAGGCAACCGCCAGACCGAACCAGCCCAGCTGCCCGCGGACAAGGTAGTGGATGATGGCACAGAGCCCTGGATAACATCCAGCCGGCACCACTGAGGGATGCCACGGCCACGCATGTCCCGCAACTGCACAGCGCTACCCATAACCCAACCCAATCTCACCTCCCAGCCGGCGAGGGAGGTCGCAGCCCTCACCCCTGCTTATCTGGGGTGGCTTAGCTCCGAATGGCTTGTCAGCTACAGCACAGGCACCACCCCCGCGGAGCTCGGCCCAAGGGAGGGCTGTGATAAAAAGCGCTTGGAGAAGGGCTCATGAGACTAATTAATTAATTAATTAATTAAAACAAGAATAAACCCAATAATTGTTTCCAATTAAAAGCATACAGTGGCTGAGGTCCTCACGGATGCAGACACCCTGAGCCCGGGCCGCTGCCTCTCATGAGTCCCTAAGGGAGAACCGCGCACCCCCGTCCGCGTTTGCGCAGCCCCTCGAAGTCCTCCCACCCTCCCTCTCCCCTTCCCCCCTCGCCGCGCATCCTGCGCGCTCACTCACGCGCTCCTCGCTCCGCCACCAGCAGCGCCAAACAGAGCCCCGGAAAGACCTCGCGCATCCTGCGCGCCCTTTCCGCGGCGGGAGGAGGAGGAAGAAGCAGCCGGGGCCGGTCCCTCCCCTCCCGCCCGCCCCTGCCGGGCCCCGCTGCACCTCCCGCCGGGCGATGGACGGGGGCTTGCCGCCGGCCCCAGGGCCCCGCGGTGGTTGTTCCTTGCGATGCGCTTGCTCAGGCGCTCCCCGGTGCTTCCTTGCCCGAGCGATGGGCGCTTGCCGCAGGGCTGGGCACCATCCGGCCCCGGACGGGATGTGCAGGGAGCCGTGAATTCATTCCGCTGGTTATTTTCCGCTCCAGTCACTAGATGAAACCTTTGTGACATGTGATCCCGGCCGTGAGCGGCTGCGGTTGCCCTTGCGTGTGCGGAGACGTGTGCTGTCTGCTTTTCTTTCCCATCTCTGGCGCTACAAAGTCCTTCCGCTGAGAAACGTGTCTTCTAGAAAACAAACCCACAGCAAGTCGCTGCAGGAGGGGTCGTGAAGAGGTTGTTAGAACCATGGGATAGCAGAATGGTTTGGGTTGGAAGGGACCTTAAAGCTCATCCAGTTCCAACTCCCTGCCACAGGCAGGGCCACCTTCCATTAGATCAGGTTGCTCCAAGCCCTGTCCAGCCTGGCCTTGAACGTTGAATTAGGTCCCAATATCATGCGAGGTTTTGTCATTGCTTTTGCAAAATCATGCAGGACTCTACCAAAGCTTTGTCCATCAGCTGGGCTGTAGGGATGTCTGTGTGCTTGGGGGCTTCCACACATTTACTGTTGGTTTGTGGAAAGTTTAGCGAGTTCTTTGCAAACCTTGGAGCAAAGCCTGGTCTCCGCTGCTTGACAGAAGCAACATTTCTCACCCATTCAGCTGAGTCCTGGAGCAGAGATAGTTTGAAATATGAAAGCTCAGTTTCTCTATAGGTTCCCAGTACATTGCCACAGGTATTGTTCTGTAAAGCCTTTGACACATCCCTCACAACATTCTTCTCTCTCCCACAGTCAGGGAGCTCAAATTTGTTCGGCCCAGAGAGACAGATTAAGACTCTCATCAGACATCTGTGCTGCTTTTGGTGTAGCAGCTTCCGCTGGCACAGCTAGTCCTGCAAATGCACTGCAGCTGACATTATTGCATGGCACATTGCCACTGCCAAAGAAATATACCATTAATAATCATCAAGCTCCCCAAGCCCAAAGGTGTATTTGAACTTTAATCACTCCTTCCAACTAGTGATTTGAAAGTCCTTTGTGCTCGTGAACTGAGGCTTGCACCACCCTCTGAGGTAGCCAAACAGACAGAAGGTACCTGCTGTTGTAATTAAGCCACATTCTTCCATCTAGGATTAATTTTAACACTTTCAGTTCAGGAATAAGAAATAATAACAGCAAAAAGCTGTTTGATGGTATGCCAAGAAGTTGCAGTGACTCTGTCACTGGGCTGGCTTTCAGAATTAATAAGTGAGACTCCTCAATGGTTGTATAATCATTGCAATTAGGAAACCACATTGCACCCAAGAAGCAACTGGGGTGCCAAATGGGGAAGTGCCAGCAAGGTCATTGCTTCCTGGTTACCCACAGCCAGGAAAAAGAGAAAGGTCTTGGGAGCTGTGCTCTGACATCCTAAATTGTTTATCCCTTGGTAATAAATGCAGGCATCGTTAACAAAATAGCATGCAAAATCATTCTTAATTGTGACCAGCAACTGGAGGACAGTTGATCCTTTGGTGTAGAGCATGATTGCTGACCACCACATTTCAGAAATGTGAACAGGTATGTCAAGGCTATCACGGAGCAGGCATTGAAAAATCTCTTCTTCACAGAACCCAAGAATGTTCAGTCCATAGGAAAGATGGACAGTGTAAGAGTCAGGGCTATACTGACTCTATATACTGACAATATATATATTTGCTATATATATATATGTACTGGAAATGTCTTCCTCGTTTGATGTTTGCAGTCTGAGGCTTAGTGATGCACAACAAGACTGGGGAGCTGGATAGCCCCTGCTTCACTCATCCAGTGGATAGGAACAATGAGGAGCCTAAAAACAACCTGCACAACACACTGTGGTTAGCACTGCCCCTGTGGAAAGGAGAGGAGGTAGTAAAGGCAAAGTGGGTCTTGGCTTGCTTACAGATGATATCACACAGACCCTGCTGGCCCTCGTGTGTTGACTTGTTTCAACCTGTGTTTTAATACACACCATAGCTGCAAATGCTCCACAACTTAGAGAATGGTTTAAGCAATAGTCCCACCCTGATGGACCCAAAGAGCAGATAGTGGGTCACATCTTCTGCAGCTCTGCTTGAGGTTGTGTAGCAGAGCAGTGCTGGGGGGTGATTATGGATGACATTAGGAGGTGACAGAGATCAAATCTTTTGTTGCAGTAAAAGGGTGATTCTTAGAACTACTACTCCTGGCACCCACAAGAAGAGCTGCCTTCCTGGCTTTGGTCCCTGGTGGTGCAAAGGACCTGATTCAGAAATTGTGTGTGAAAGCTGCTCTGTAAGTGACCGCCATATTATTAGGCTTAACCATGCTGTGGGACCAAATACATTCAACATGTGAACTAAAAAGCAGCAGCACAGAGGAGCGAGAAGCCTGAGGCAGTCTGAGAGCTGTTAAAAAGGCTGCGCTGGAAATCTCAGTGAAATATTTGCTTTGACTGGAAAAGAAAACAAACAGTCCTAAGAAAAATCCCTGCAAGGCATGGAGGGCAAGTCAAGGGAGGCTCTTGCGGGGAAGAGCTCAGTGATGAACAAGCAGCTGGAAGAAGAGAACAGCAACTCCCATAAAACCAGCTCCCATAAAATGTGGCAGGTTGGATTCAAGTAGGAAAGAGGGCTAAAAAGGAAAGTGAAGATCCCTTTGCAACAGGCAGCTGAACTGATAGTAGAAATGTCTGTAAATGCATGGAAAACAGGAAGCCATGGGGGGAGCCCTTGATAAGAAAGGAGTTGGACACTGAGGGGTGGTATGCTGTACACTTTTCTGTCCATGGCAAGATAGTGAAGGCTATAATGAAAATGCAGTTGCAGAGCATGCGCTCAGCATTTCTGGATGTTGCTGGCACAGGAGGCTGTGGAGATAGGCACCAGCAGGTCCAAAAAGGGTTAGACAAAGTGATGGACAGCAGGTTGTTATATGGGAATTGAAAGGATGGGCAAGGATGTCCCCTGCAACATCCCTGATTTTACAATTATGGATGCTGGGGCAAAATGGGACACCTGGCCCATAGATAGTACCCAGGCTCACAAGCTCTCCCTGAGCAGCAAGGAAAGCATGGAAAGAGAAGGCAAAGAGAAGCAGAGGAAGGCATGGAAAGGGCTTGCAAAGAAGAAGGGAAAACAGCATCCAGAGACAGGCAATGGAGGGTTCACAGTGCCTGGAGCCAGGCCAGCAGCAACATGCTAATTCTGCTTTGCAGAATTATTACCCCAATAAGCCCCTGTTTTGCCAGCTGTGGTACCTGAGTGTTGACAGACTCATCACTCACGAGACCTAAGCTGCTTCATGCTCTTGGAGGTGTAGAAATTACAGCAGCACAGGGCAGACAGCGAAGAAAGCTTTAACCATGACTAGGTTAGAATCACAGCCTAGAGGTCTGTAGAAACCTCTGCATTTGGAGAGAAATCATGAGCAAATGTATTCAAGCTAAAATGGCAAATGTAACCAGGGCAATGTCTTCTACAGTTTAAGACCATGTTCTGTTCTTCACTGTGCTGAGGGGTGTAAATCAGAAGAAACTCTGCTGAAATCATTGCACCAACTTCTGACATCGTGAAGATCGGAATCCATCCATGGCTAAGCATGGAAAGACTCACCAAGAGGAAACAGCTGATCTTCCAGCCTTCCTCTTCTCAATAGCCCATTTCCAAAAGGTCCCAGGGTCTAATCCTGCTGGGCACCAGACACATGAGGCAGAATGGCACTTTCTTCTCTTTTCTACCTGAGATGCACACCGGAAAATGTGCCACAGATCCGTTACAGCACAAACTGCTTTCTCCTCAACTCTGGCAATATCACAGAGGTCCAGAAGGCTGTGCTGTAAGACAGCAGGGATGGATCTATTATCTCCTCTAATGAAGGATTGCACAACATCTGTGCCTGCCTCTGAACCTGTGGTCAAGCTCTGCCTATGGGCATCGCAGACCATGGAAGATTTTACACCACTGTATCAGACACTCTTCGGGGTCCCATGAGGCACCTAAAAACTGCCTTTTCTGTCTTTTGTCCCTGTGTGCCTCAGCCTGGTGACACCAATTTGCTCAAGCAGCATTGTGTGACTCCTTAAACTAACTGAGGCAAGCTGGCATAACCTTGCAGCCCTTTCCAGGCATATGGAATTGGGAACATCCAAGCACGTGATCCCCCTTATTGCCTAGTCCTTGAAATATGGAAGATAGCACCTCTTGCTTCAGTATCTCCTTCAGAAGGTAGATGAACAGCAGCAGAAGCTACAGAAGAATAAATGTGAACTCCTGCCCATGTCCGAGACCTTGCCATACAAACCCAATACAAAGATTTAAAACACCATGTCATTGGGGTGGTTTGAGTAATCATTTTCATAAATAGACGTTTCTTAAAATGCCATATATATCGTGCAGGGAATTAGTACTGGAAGTACTTTGTTGCAAAAGTCAAAAAGAAAAAAAACCCTAAAACAAAACCCCCAAAAAATCACCTTTTCCTTTTTCCTTTTTAGAAAGGTTTTTAATTTAATATTATAAACTCACAGAATGGTTTGGGATGGAAGAGACCTTAAAGCTCATCCAGTTCCAACCCTCTGCCACAGGCAGGGACACCTTCCACTAGACCAGGCTTCTTCAAGCCCTGTCCAGTCTGGCCTTGAACACTGCCTGGAATGGGGCAGCCACAACTTCTCTGGGCAGCCTGTGCCAGGGCTTCACCACCCTCACAGGGAAGAACTTCTGCCTAAGGTCTTGTCTCAATATGCTCTATATGGCACAGAAACCTTGAGGGAGCTGCTGTGGCCAAGCACGTTGCACAAATGGAGATGGCCCAAGGCGGTTTGTGTGCAGCTCAACACATTTCCTGAGGCAACGCTGCAATGTTTTGAAAGTGATACCTCGGTTCCTTACATCAGGACAGTAACAGAGGGGTTCCATTGGACCCCCCCCCCCCGATGCTTGCCAAAGCTGCGGGGATTGTCTGATTGGCCACCAGAAGGCTCTGAAGATCAAGCATCCTTCACCATCCTCCAGAAACAGCATAAAGCCAAGTTCTACTCCTTCATCTTAATGCATCTGTGTGGCTGACACTGATCCAAGGACTGTTCTACCTAGAGCTTCCTCTGACCTGGTAACAACTGAAATCTTCTCATTATTGAGCCTTTCTTTAAAGTTCTCTCCTTCTTAAATGGTCTGGAGACTTTATATCTTTCATGTATAGTTATGCTTCATTGTTATAGCCTTAACTGTGCAGTGACTGATCTATCAAGAGTCAGTTCTAGGGAATTCAAAGATCAGTAATGGAGAAGAGTTTCTGTTGGCTGCAGGAGAAGAGCTGAGAGGAAATGCACAAACTAGGAAATTTATCCTGGAAATCACGTAATTCTTGAGGTGAAGGAAAAGCAACAGCCTCTAAGCAAGAATGGCACTTAATTGTGAAGGGACTTTTCCTGCTTTTTTAGTAGAAAAGCTTCAGAACACACATCATGTTGTTTTGTATAAATATAGCAAAAATTGTCGTAATTTGTCTGCCTCAATTGACAGCTTTAACTTCCATAAGGCAAATAAAACTTGTTGCAATGTATTGCCAAGAATTGAGCAATCAGGGTTAAATACCTACTTAATTAATACATTAATTAAAAGGGCATTTAAAATTGTATTTTTCTATGAGGAAGTTTCTTCCTGTGCCGTTCCTATGTATGCTCCAGGGAACCCTTGGAGCAATAGACATTATTATAAGGAAAGTATGTAATACCACTTCTAGATAACGTTTGATCTTGAAGGACATTTCTGCATGTCACTTCTCAACCCTCTGTGATTGTGCAGGGACAACCCTCTTACTGATGTCTTGGTCTCCTTTGTCTATAGTTACAGAAGTTCCCAGTCCACCCTCTGCCATGAAAATCCTTTCCTTTCTCTTTGCTCTCTTCGTGGTGGTATTTTATGGAGCTGCAGGTAAGGTTTAAATGAAGATGAGGGGTATATAGAAGGAGATATTGGTGTCTTATGAAGTTCTCCTGTCCCCTTCTGGAAGTGGGCAAGCTGCCTCCTGCAGACTCTTCACACATATCATCAAAACTTGCTGGCAGATTATAGGTGATACATGAAATTAGCAGGCAAACACTTTGACCATCAGTTCAGTGCCTTTGCTACATCTCTGAAAATCCAGTCTGAGTTGAAAGCAGTAGGGACATCGTTAAAATTATCATTCAGCACCAGCATTTCCCCCATTAAAGCCTGCAGACTCTTACACTTCAATAGTTATGTCTTGGGTCACCCTACAACAAACACTCATAGTCAGATATTGTTAAGCCACACAGAAAAAGACTAGGAATCTGGTCCCATGCTCTCTAAATAGCTTTTGCTTCAGAACCTCGTACTTGGGGTGAGCAAGCAGAAGATCATGGGTTAAGATTGAAATGCTACTGGCGGCTTCCTCTTGGTGGGGAAACCTGTGCAAGAGTAAGTGGTGGTGTAAGGCTGTGCCTGTTGGGGGATGCTAAGGAGTCTGGAACTCAAACCCCTCCTTATTGTCCAGAAAAAGGGCCTGTGTTTAAACACCATCCCTAAAATGGGACAATTACAGCACAGGGCACTGCATGCACAGCCAAGTGGAGGTTTGGGGTTGATGTCTGTGGGAAGAGGATGGAAAGTGCCCTCTGGGGGATTAAGGATGGGAAGAGACTGTGATGAATCACAGACCAGAACATGGGAGAAGTGTCATATATGCTTGCCTGATCTTGTTGTTACCCGGGCTTCTGCTTATGGCAGTTCTCATAGGCAGAACACTGGGCAAAGTGTTCCTTTGGTCTGTTTTATGTCCTTATTTCACCTGCAGACACACACAGGGAACATTTGGGCTATTTCAGAAGGACCTAACTTCTGAGTATACTGCAGCAACAAATGTATCTGTTAGACAGTGTTTCTGAGAGCTGAGAGTGCTCTTCAATGCCCCACAGGCAGATAGTTTAGGACCAGAAGAGTTTTATTCACCCTTCCCAGCACTCCTTTATTCCTGCCTGGAATTTCCCTAGTACTGCTGTGTGTGTTTGTACCACACTGCTCATGTGCTGTGAATCTAACGCACCAGGGATGCACATGTACATATACCATATACAGGGTCTGTTTGCTGGAACAAGCTCTCCACTTACTGGATGTGCTGGACTTACTGGGGCTGGATGGATGAGCCATGAAACTGGAATTAATTGGCTCATATGCAGCCAATCAGGTGCATCCAGAACGCATCAACACAGCAGGCTGCATCTTTGTTAATCAACCATACAGGCAACATGATGTCTAATTAGTAGGCTGCTCCCTTGGGTAATTTTCACTGCTGACAACTAGCACTTTCATGAATAAAAGCTGCTTTGGGAATAGCACAGGCTTGTGGCCATTCCCAAAAAGCAATTTGAATGTGAATATCCTATTTTAAGGGGGGGGTTTAAAAGGGAGAGAAAATTTAGCCATGTAGATCAGAGCAATGCCATGCTGCTCAGCCTCAGACCAAGAGGACAATGCCTGTCGTGTTGGCTTTAGTGGCATGGAAGTGGTTGTGCTACATGCATTGTTGAACTTATCCATGTACTGGTGCCATTTATGGACTGCCAGACACCAGGACCTGTTTTTGAGACATGGGTGAAATTTATAAGGAGGAAAATAGGCCAAATCTATGGAAATCCAGATGCATAGAAATCCTCATCTTTCTGCCATAGAAGCGGCAGCCTCTTGGCTGACCTCGTGCATCTCTCCTTAACTGAGACCTGTAAGACTTTAAGAGCTGGTTAAGTGTCCATTTACTGTTTTCTGTCAGGTGTCTGGTGTCTGTCACTGAAATCAGAGTTCCTAAGGGAGTCCTGGGCTTGGAGACACAGTTCTGATATCTCAAGCAGGAATTATAGCATTAGCTTGGTTTTCAACCCTCCTCCTCCTTGGGTTATATTAGGACTGTCATGACTTTGGGCACTGTTTTGCCATGGAGTCAACTCATGCAAATTAGCAAAATGCAAAACCCCAACAGAAGCAACTGTGTCCTGCTTTTTACAGGCTTTGCGAAACCTACAGGACCTTTTATGCGATGTGGATATCGTGGAACTTTCTGCTACCCTGGGAAATGCCCTCGGGGCAACACTTACCTGGGAGTATGTCATTTGGGGCATTCTTGCTGTAGATGGTAAGTTTGGGATTTAACTGGGGCAAAGATCACTTTCTAAACTTTCATTTAAGTCTTGTGTGGAAGGATTTTCCCCATTGCCATAAGCCTGAAAACCCTGACACGTATCTTTCCTTTGTGTAGGTTGTAGTGTGGCTACTTGCAGAGGATCTCCAGTGATACGGGGATGATGGCTTTTTACATCGTTGGACTCAGGGAGCCATTATACATGTCATTATTCATCATTATTCTTTCAATAAAGCAAGAACTGGGGAGTCTGGCTGCCGTGTGTGGTGGTGTCATTCATTTCTCTAGAACTGCTATTTTCCCTTAGGAATTTGAACAAGAATTCTGAAATCAGGTGGAGCTTGGAGTCCCCTGCCATGACCAAAGATGGGGTCAGTGACCATTTCTATATGGAACATATATGTCTTCTCCAGTGTGGTGCTTCATAGCACTTCTGCTCTGAAAACTAGGTTCCCACCTCCTGCTTTCAGACCTGGAAACAGCATCCTGTCTCATTGTAGGAGCTAAGAAGGACACACCGAGAGGGACAAAAGGAAGCAGGTCACCCCATTTTCAAATTTGAAGCCTGGTTTTACCTTTGGTTATTCTGCCTGTCATAAATTTGGAATAAAGCTGCAAGATGTGTATCAGTTGCAGTAGTAAATGAGGAGATCACAGTTAGACCTAAGACATGGCTTGAGGCAATTAGGCAACATGTACGAAAGGCCAACATTCCTGCTATTTCAATCACTCCTCTTGCAAGAGGTTTCCCCTGTCCTGTTGTGAAAATCAATAGAAAACTCAGAAGAGAACAGTTGCTCAGTGAGCTCCCTTCTCTGGAGCTGCTCTTGCATGATCAGGATCATCCCTGTGCAAACAAATCAGCCTTCATGGCTGTGACCAGTAGTTTTATGCCCCTCACTAGCTATAAGGGCAGAGCTCATGCATGTACAGTCAAACCCAGCCTCCAAAGTAAGGCAACCTCAGCCTGTTCTGTGTGCTCACACTGCCTCCTGTGTCATAGAATCACAGAGTGGTTTGGGTTGGAAGGGACCTTAAAGCTCATCCAGTTCCAACCCCCTGCCATGGGCAGGGACAACTCCCAGTAGACCAGGTTGCTCCAAGCACAGTCCAGCCTGGCCTTGAGCACTGCCAGGGAATCCATCCCTGGAAGTCCTGCCCAGCTATTGCCAAGGACGGAGGCCAGGCCAACGAGCACTGTCAAAATAACCCTTCTGACACATCAGCAGGGATATAACCACCCTTTCCCACAAGCAAAGGGAATTTAATAGCAAACATGGCCAGGCTGAGATAGCTGCTCTTATGGCACATTGTTGTGGGTAAGGGGAATACCTGTACCTCTGAACAATAGTGGGAGCTGACCTCAGCTTTCACATGGTCTGTGTGAAGGGCAGCACTCATAGATGCTCAGCAAAGGTAGGAGCAGCAATGGCTGGCTTCTAAGAGAAATAACCAACCCAGGTGCTATATGCTAACAACTGACTTGAAGCCTTCAGTCTACCATTAGTTGCAGAGCATCTGGCCTCCCTTCAAAGCAGATGTTTGTGCAAATGAGCCTGCCACCATTGAAACCACAGCCTTGAGAAGGGCAGGAAACTGGGCCAACGGCCACCTTGCAGGGATTCCCCTGGATGGAGACGTGAGGAAGTTGCCAAGTGGAACCAAACCAGCATTTTACAGTTGATGTCCTAAGAAGTTTTGCACAACCCATGGTAGGTGAGTATTTCTTTCACAAACTGGAATGGCACAAGATGTTTTGCTCAAGGTCTGAGGACTTTGCAGGGAGAGTTCAGCCCTTGTTATTTTAGATTCAGCTCTGGAGATGACCCAGTGTCTGTAGCCAGCATTGTGCAGAATACTCTATCATCACGCTCTTCACTCACTGCCACAAATAGCTGCCCTTGCATTTATCACAGGGGAATGGCTTCAAGAGCTAGCTTACAGTAAAACACAGTCTGACACCTCATTACTAGGATCCATGCTGCACATCTGCTGCTTCTTCCCCCAGTTCCATCTCCCCAGCACTCTGTGCATGTTTGAATTCATTTCATAGCTCTCCCCAGGAGGTAGAGAGGCTGGAATGGGAAATACCAGATAGATAGTGTCAGAAGTGGTGGAGTGGTACTGTCCATGCCATGGCCAGATACAAGGGTATGCAGCAACTAAATCTCATGTCAGATGCACATCAAGCCCTGGGTGAAAATCACAGTGTGTGCCCCTAGGACTCTGCTACACTCCCCAACAGTATTCCCCAATGTCACTCTTTTAGCACAGTCCCTGTATCTCTGCACAAGTCTGATAGAGGACACTGCTTCATGGCACAGAGGCATGAAGAATAGATCAGCTCACCCCAGTGCCCCAGTGGTCCTCTTTGCACATAAAGCTTCACTGGAGGAGACAGGTGCTTCCAGCACCTCACCTGGGGGCACAGCACTCCATACAGAACTGCCTGGGTCTCTTGTTTCCATGGTATTTATGTTCAGTCATGGCTGCTTGGTGTGGACAGACAGAAAAAGGGAAAAACCTTTGACTCATTCCATATCTGCTGAGCTGTCACAGCATGAAGAGCCATAGAAGGTGATGGATTGGGAGGAGCGCATCTGGTGGTCAGGCTCCTTATGGAGCTTTGTTAAGGTGGAAATTAACTACGTCTCCATGGTGTTGCTCTTTAACACATAAAATAGCTCAGTTTTGGGGTGGTGGAGTTAATAAGAAGCTGTCCTGAGTGCCCTGACCACCATGGCAGAGTAGCGCTGGCTGCCAAATGATCCCTGTGAAGACAGACCTGCACATACTTTGTACAATTTCCCTCACTGGGGAGAGAAATCAAAGCAGGAAAGAGCAATGAAATATGAAAAAGTATATGAAATATGGCAGGGGGTTGGATCTAGATGATCTTAAGGTCCTTTCCAGCCCTAACCATTCCATGATTCTGTGCTGAGGTGTTGGGATAAAAGCTATATTTATGTATAATTCAGCAAATATGCATTATGCATGGTGTGCTTTTAACATATGTACCCATATATATATGTATGCTTGATAAGTCTGCAGCAAGGCTGAAAAAGTATATGAAGATGACACCAGCAATACATGGAGAACCAATAAAGGGTTACAAACAACAAACTCTAAACACAACAAAGTCACAATTAAAGGCTGTCTTTCATGGGGTTGCCAGTTGGACAGAGATGTCATCCCATGTGGCATCCTCCCAGTTATTTTCAAGTGAAACATTGAGAGCACGCTTCACTCGGGGGGAGGAATACAGAGCTCCTTTGTGTTGTGAAAGCGGATTGCCTGCCAAGGTCTAACGAACAGGGATGCAGTGTGTCCTAAGACATGTCCAGCAAACCACAGAGCTGGATGGCCCTTACGCAAGGTGGGATGACACAAGAGCCCTGGCTGGAGGCCTGGGAATTTTTCTCAGAGGTGTCAGAAGAGGAAGCCGATGCTTCTTTTTCTCTGGCAGGGGGCGAAACAGGAAAAGGAGCTTTTGGGTTGGACGTTTTGAGGTGTCAGCCATCCCAAGGGACATCCCAAGGAGAGGCTGCCAACTTTCTGCTGCTGGGATCCAAGAGGCTGTGGGAAGCTCCTATTCCTGGGCTGCCAAGCACATCCTCCTGGTCACATCTGCTACTGGACGGGCTGTCCCCTTTCCTCAGTCCTGTCCCTGTGCTACATGACACACAGAAAAGGACCCTGTTGATCATCTCTGCCTCCTTTCTCTTCTCCCCAGAGCTGTGAACCTGCCAGCAGCTCCCAGCCATGCAGATCCTGCCTCTCCTCTGTGCTCTTCTCCTCCTGATGCTCCAGGGAGCAGCAGGTAAGAAATGTGTTGGGGGATGTGGAGGGTTTGTCCTTTGACAGCATTTTGTAGGGAAGATTTTCCAGCTGAGTCATGTGTGATGTCTCCTGGTTGCTGTGGCATCATCCCTGGGGTCTCTCACATCCCATTCCTTTAAGGAGAGTCTCCTACTCCAGGTTCTGTAGCTGGGACGGGAGCTGGGACCTTGTAACAAAGCTCTTGTGCTCCGCAGGCAAGGATTTGCTGCCTTCCTTATGCCTCCTGACCCTTGCTTTTCTGAGTCAGTAGCCCTGGGCAAAGCAGCTGTGATGGAGAGCAGGAGGAGGGAGGAAGGCAGATCCTGCTTCCACCCTCGGAGTCCTCCCTTGTGCCAGGGGGGATGCAGCAAACATGTTGGAGATCCTGTCCTGGAGGCTGCTGAGGAATGGCAGACAGTATTGCCCATCCAAGTGCCATAAACGTCACCTTGATTTCTGCTGCAGATGCACTTGTGGCAGGGGACAGCTTGGCCACGTAGGGACCAGGGATTGTGCTCAGCATCTCAGCCAGGCGGTGCTGAAGGTCTCTTTCTGCCCTTTGCAGGGAAGACCCTGTCTCGGGGATCACCCCAGGACTGTGAACGCCGTGGGGGCTTCTGCTCTCATGGGTCATGCCCTCCAGGGATCGGTCGTGTTGGCCTCTGCTCTGAGCACGAGTTCTGCTGTCGGAGGTAGGTTCAGGGCTGCCTGTTGGGGTTAGAGGTGAGGCTGCTGGAGAAAGAGG
Source organism: Psittacus erithacus (assembly GCA_009867235.2). Taxonomy (NCBI): domain Eukaryota; kingdom Metazoa; phylum Chordata; class Aves; order Psittaciformes; family Psittacidae; genus Psittacus; species Psittacus erithacus. Next base: position 3,679 of record WYDI02141186.1, on the reverse strand, counting down.
GGCAGAATATGCAGCCCAAGGCATGGGGTACATCCTGGAGCCCTCACTGGTGGGGCAGGCGCTGTCAGATCTTTCTTCTTGCAGCCGATGGTATCCTTGATGGGCTCCTGAGTTCCCGACACCGATATCCAAGCAACAGTCTGAGACCAGCCCTTGTTCATGCAGCATGCTTGGGGTGATGCTCTGTGGAGGCACTGAGCGCCGTCGGGCGAAGCAGCAGCAACCCTGGATAGATGGACCATGGTCCTGTGGAAATTCCCTTATCCAATGTCCCAAATACAAGGTGGTGGTTTGCGCTCCCGCTGTGAGATGTGTGTGTCTATCTGTCCTCAGGGAGCAACGTGCGGGCATGCATCTCTTTTCTCTATGTGCAGGGAAGGGCAGGGAAGGTGGGGTGAATTCCTGGTAGGCAGAGACCCACATGCACACACACAATCCACCCTCATCTACGCTCTCTTCAAGCTGGCCCTAAACCACAGCAGCATGGAAACCACTGGGACCACTGGCACCCCAACACCAGCCTTCTCTCTCAGCAAGGGCATCCCTACAGCTCACATCCCAGGTCAGAGACAGAGGGTTGATGTGGCCCCTCTATTTTCGGTGGTTATGGTGCCTGCTGCTTATCCACTTGGTCCCAGGCTGGGGAAGGAGTCCGTGGGGGGCTGTTTCACAGGACATGTTCCTCTGGTGGCCTTGGGTTCATCCCCAGCTGTGGGGCCTGAGTGCATGGCACTGGAGGGTCTTGTGGGGTCCAGAGGTAGCAGGAGATGTGGGAGAAGTCATTCTGCCCCTGAGGATACAGAGACTAATGGGGGTCACTTGGGAGCTTGGGATTGTGGTCAGGGTCAGTGCTGGGGGTGTGGGTTCAAGTCTTGTGGCTGGGGGGTTCAGGAGCCCAGGTGGGTCAACATTGTGGGTGCGCCTTGGTACAGATCGATGATGCTGAGGGGGACCATGGTGGTGAACCCTGCACTGCCATGAGGCAGTCATCATGGGGTTGTCAGGGCAAGGGTCATTCCACTGCTCCCAAGCAGGGCGCAAGGCAGGCTAGGGGGATGACAGCAGGGACTGATTGCAGTCTGAGGCATTGGGTACTTCCGTGGGGATGGGCCAAGGCCAAGCCAGGATGTCAGCTGTGGGTTAAAGTCCAGGACTGGATCAGCAGGGCCATGCTGCAGCCCAGGTGGGATCTAGAAGAAGGTCCTCAGCTCAAAGGAGCTCATCTGGGCAGCCATGGTCTCCCTGCCGTGTGGGCTAGAAGCCCTCTCCACACCACAACCAGCAGCCCTTTGTTGTGCTGGTCCTGGACTGGTCCTTGGTACCACGTCTCCGGCAGTGAGGATGCTCCCAGGACCCTTATACCCACAGACACTAACACGAACACCCAAACCTTCTGCTATGGATTGCCGCTAGGGGGAGAGCTCCATCGCGTATCTCTCTCATAGATGACACCAGACCATCTTGGGATACATCGCTTGTCTCATGATGTATCCTACCACAATACCCTTCGTTCTCTCTAGGATCCAGCTCCCAGAGCTTTGGTCTGTCTGGGCAGCAGACCAGCACTCTTGGTACTCTCTCCCGTACTCAGTACTCTGGTTTGAAGTCTTCTAAGGGACTGCACAACCACGCAGACACACCACAGACAGATTGTTTGTATAAAAGAATAGTTAGAAATAAAGTTTACTGGGAATATAGGATAGATTATGGTGATCAGATGCAGGACATAGGCAGAGAAGCATAGCAAGCAGCAGCCTGCTTACATGAGCTTGGCCTTGTTCATCACTTGCTTCTCTGTTTCTCATGACATGTTCCTCCATGGCCCACCTTGATCTTTACCTTTCACATAATTCCTGCAAATTCCAAAACTCTTGAACAAGCCCACATTTCCATGGCCTGATATTGAGTCCTATTCACCTTCAATAGTCTCCCTTAGGTTTCAAACCTTTACACAGAGACTTCTTTCTTTCGAACCACATTTGTGGGTTTTGTACCAGGCACGACAGTTTTAGGGGCAGTGAATTAAGACAGAATTAGGTGAGCTGTGTTTTCACCTGATCAGCTTCCTCTATCCAGTCTTTGTTTAGCTGAGTAGCCATGAGAAAGGTAGACTTACACTTGCCACTTCCTGGCATGTTGAATGCAAATCATCTTGACGAAGATGAAAGTGTTTGTGTAATGTTAAAAGAGGAGAAAAATAAAACACTTAGCACTATCCTGCATGTCACACACTATCTGTATATTAAGTGGACTGAGACAAAAGAGAGGGAAATAATTTATCCTTTTACAGACTGGCTGCTTACTGGTGTGTACACCAACCAGTCTGCTTTGTCCATCCAGGCAGTCCATGCCCGCCCCGTGTGCCAGCTCTGTCATGGGGTGTCACAAGATGTGTTGTATGAAGGTAACAGTGAAGATTGCAACAGCCCCAGGAGGCACCTCAGCATCTGCCACTGCAGCAGGGAGGGACAAGGTGCAGCCCCATCTCCCCTAAGAAGATGGGTCACTTTAGGATTGGCCAAGGGGAGATGTGTCAGCAGGAGTAAGTGCATGTCCCACCTACCAGTAGCGGTATAAGCCCAGGGTGTTTGGCCAAAGTGGCATTCCCTGATCCCGAGGGCATCGGGACACGAGTCATTCCTGTTGGGTTTGTTAGTGCTTGAACACCAAGACCTTCATCAGGTAGGTAAGTGCGGGGTCTCTTTCTGGGCACCTCTCTCTTTCTATTGCATCTCTCTTGTCAGCTTCTGAAGCTTTCTAAATGACGCTGCTGGCAGTATCCATGTATATCACGAGGCCATCTGAGCTTTCCAAAAAGCAGCACTAATTGTCTGCATGAGGAAGTGAGTATCAGAGCTCACAGCTGTCAAAAAGCAAAACTCGGTTTCCTGAGTTCAACTGGGACTGGAAATGTGCCTTGAGGCTTGAAGGTCCCTGAGACCTGGGGCACACAGGGACTGTCCTGGACAAAGTAGGGAGGTGCTACTCATACAGCAATACAGAGATTTTCCATTCTTTAAGGCTTACATTAACTTGGAATGTGGAACTTTGTTGCTCATTCTGTTCATCAGCAGCCTCCCTCACCAAGTGCTGGGCATCTCTACATACAGGCATTAACCTCAACTGCTGAATGTGGGTCAGTTCTTGACCCCCAGTTTGACTGTTGGCATTGACATTGAGTGTTGTCAGAAGCATCTCCTGATAGCCAAACCGTCTCTTCTTTGGCCCTTTGGTAAGGAGAAGTAAAAGTATGAGGGCAAATGCACAAGCAATATATCTGGTCTGGTAACTGCATTTGAAAGTCTGTCCTGGCTCACCCGTGGCTCTGTCTCTCCACAAACGTATTTAGTTATCCTCAAGAGGCAAGTGTTGAAAGCATATGACCTGAAACAGTACAGCTTCCAAAGGGAAATATTCTACATTTTCAACATTTTTAAATATTGTTTTCCTTAAAAGTGCCGTGGCCAGGCGCTACTTCTCCCATGTGTCCTTTAAGAAAATAGAAAGAGAAAAGTGAGAAATAAAGTGATGGAACAACACCAGCTGGGTCACCCAACAGGCCAATACTTCCCCAGCTGCTCTCAGGAGAGCCAAAAAACACGTATCTGAAAGGCATCCTTCAGAACAGGCCACAGTAAACATCATCCTGTGTCACCTGGGACAGCCCCTCTGCAATGTG